>JAPDFI010000040.1:0-243971 GCA_027569585.1 Penicillium silybi
CCCCCCCCCCCCCCCCCCCCCCCCCCCCCCCCCCCCCCCCCCCCCCCCCCCCCCCCCCCCCCCCCCCACCCACCACCCCCCACCCGCCAACCCCTTTTTTTCTTGGGTCAGGGCTTTATACGGTTTGCCCTCCCCAAAATGGGGGCAAAAAAAAAACCCCCCCAAAAAAAAAAAAAAAAAAAAAAAAAAAAAAAAAAAAAAAAACAAAAAATAAATCCATCACTCCTGCTCCAATTGCTCCAGGTCTTCCCAGCCATCCTCTGCAACGAGCTGTTCTTTTACTCTCTCTCGTAGTCCCTGAATCTGGCTTCCAAGAGCCTCGGTCCACTGACTTTCAACAGTGGAAACTTTGTCCTTGAGATCGGTAGTAAGAGCAACCTCTTCATCCGCCCGAGCTTCCTGCATATCTCGACGTACCGTCTCTTCAGACTCGCCTTGCCAGATCCTCTCCGCTTCTGCAAGATTGCGATTGGCCCGCATGACAGCAGACCGTACCTCGTGTAACAGACAAAGAAGGTTGATTTGTGACTCGATGTACTGATAGCTTGACTTCTCCGCGTGTGACAGTAACGTATATAGATACTGCAGCGGATGGGCGTGATAGCTGGGATTTTCCTGGTATTCATCGGCCGGAATCTGGACCTGAAGGCCACGCAGTCTGTCTGGTACCTGCTGAACGAGAGCGAGAAGGGACGGTGCAATATCCCAGAATGCGGATAGTTGCTTCTCGACGCCACGGACAACGTTCTGCTCAATGACGTCCAGGAAAGATTCAAGACGGGAGAAAGCTTGGGTCTCGTATTGCACCCGTCGGTCGAGGGCATCTTTGGAGAAGAATGCGTGCGTCTCCCGGATCTTGTCCTCATTTTGGCCTTGTTTATACGGTAGCAAGGCGACCTCTTTGTATTTCTCATCGCGATCACTGACTAGTTCGAACGATTCGCGGTGAAGCTGCTCTCGTGCTTCAAATAGCCACTTCAGCTGCGTCAGCTTCTCCAAAAGCTCGGGCTTCTCGTCACCCTCTTCTTGTGTCTGGTCTGGTGTTTCATGCTGTGCATCGTCGAATAGCCTGCTCTTCAGCTCATCGATGCAGGTTGTTGCCCGATCGATGCGGTCATTGAGAATGCTCATCATCGGCTTCAACACAGTCTCTTGATACGTATCAAGCTCGCGTTTCACCAATGCTCGTTCCCGCTTGTTCTCGACGACAATCATTGCCGCTTCAGCCTCAGCTGCCTCTGCGAATGTGAGGCTTCCTTCCTGGATCTGGCTTTGAATGTTGGATTTGAATTGGCGACGGCCTTCTTCGACTTGGCTCTTGTGTTCTTGAGCCATGTTCTCCACATTGGCCTTGTACCGCTGTCTAGTCGACTTAATTTCAGACAGGTCGGTGATCGAGCGAACCGTGGTTCGATAAGAGACGAGATCCGGATGACTATTATTCACAGCAGGATAGTGGCGCGGATATGGCGGGGGCAGGGTAATGAGTCGTGAGATGTCGAGCTTCTGCGTCGTCGAAAATTGCCCGCGTCGGTCCCCATTTCCATAATTGGGATAAGCTGGGGTCTCTTCATGCCAGCCAACCTTTTCTGGGGGATACTCGTCGGGACCGTAGGATTCGTACTGGTCTGTATAATTGGCACCCGCATCATCCAGCTTCGAAGGAGTTCTTTCCTGGTCCCACTGCATGGAATCACGGGGAAGACCCATGTATTTTGACTCCCTCTTGGATCGTTGAACCTTTCTGTCATAGCCCTCGCTACTGGACCCGGTCTTAGACTCCCACCAGCGGCTGGGCGCGCGGCCCCTTGAACTCATTTCGTCGTTGCTCATGCTCAGACTGGCAATGGGCGAAAGGCAGGGCTGGTAATTATTCCACCAGGCAGACTCGGGTCGACTAGTCCGGTTCGTAGGTATTTCCAAAGTGGGCATTGGTCTGATAGGCTTCGTCGACGGCAGGTCGACTTGAGGAGACGGCATTTCAAAAAGCTTGTTACGCACTTCGTCGAGGCCAAATGAACCTGCATCCCAAGCAGCGGCGTATCGCTCACGGCGTATCTGAGACTCGGCGATGAGGAAATCAGTGAAGATCTTCATAGCCTCGGCCTCATTCAAGGCGGCAGCTTCCTGCTCGATAAACTTCTGATGTCTCTCAACAGCATCTTGAACAAAGTCAGTCTCTTGTCTGATGACTGACTCCAACGACGCCTGCTGAGTACGCTGTGCAACTGGAAGACGTGGAGATAGTGGCTTTATCGTGGCTAGGGCATCGTTGGGCAAATGCAGAATATGGGAAATGGGACGGTCCTCCGGCCCTCTGGAAGCTGCGCGAGAGCGCGCTTGAACCTCCTTAGCAGAATTAAGAGGCGGAGTGGGAAGTGCCTTCGGTGGTACCGCTTGAGGTGCTTCTTTTTGAAATGTCGAAGAAGAGGCGCCGGGTGAAAATGGAGGCGTTTGCGCGAAAGCAGCAGACGGTCCCCCAGGGCTGGGTTCGGGCTTGGGCGTCGAGTGCGGCGACTGCTCGGAAAAGAGGCCAGTAGACGATGCTCGAGACCGCGAGACAGTACGGTATCCCTCCGAACCTATACTCCGGGTGCTTTGAGGTGTGCACCTCGACGATGTCGTGTGCCGAGTATGATCGGGACTCTGTCCGTGCTCTGGGAAGACGAGGTTCGATGGCTTGATTTGCTCCAGAGCATCAGCCCAAGGATTGCCACTGGTAGACACTGCGCTCATATCTTCAAATGTCTGACTTTGGCGGTTTCGACGCTCGATTCGCCTTTCACGAATACCCTTTGCACTGGGATCCCGAACGGCTGGGCTCCGGAAAAGACCGCCACTTCCAGGCGTTCTCTGTAAGTGATAGTCCGGTTCATCCATGTCTGGATTACCAATTGGATCCGGTGTTGGAATTGCTGTGGTAGTATCAATATGCAGAGGTTCATGGCCTCTACTCGGCCGGTGATTCAAGTATTCCTCGTCGACCCAATCTGCCGGTGTTGGCGGAATGCTGCCGAGTCCAGTTCCCATCATTGGCGGCGGCCTGGCTCGAGTCCTGCTTGGCCCTTGAACCGTTTTCGTAGAAGACGACTCTGATGAACTACTCGCGCTGACAGCCCTGGCCGTCGGAGGAGGCCCTGGAGGAGGTGGTGGAAGCGGCATACCTGGTTCCCAGCCACTGTTTGAAGGAGACCGATTCCTGGAAGAGCTTGCGCTACTCACAACAGCCCCTGCAGAGGCAGCTCTTCTGGATGCAGGCGGCCTTGATGGTGTTTCCAATTGATCGGCTGGAGGCCCAACTGCATTACCTCTCAAGGACGGCGATGGAAGGCCTTGTTCATAGGATATTGAACCCCGCGCTCTAGAGTGGATTGCAGCGGAGTTGTAAGGAGCGCCCTGATAGTTATCCATACGGCTTTGCGAGATCGATCGATGCCCCTGAGGTGGAGGCGGAGGGGGCAGTGACTGTCGTGACCCCGGATCATTTGGATACACCATGGATAGTGGGCGAGGGCGAGGCACCGGGCGCCGTTGATATTCGGCATTCCTATCAATATTGCTCTCCGGGGACGGGTGATGGGGCGGCGTCACAGTCGGTACCACCGAAATGCTAGGGTTTGCCGGTGCAAACTCTTGTGGTAATTGATTTCGATTACTTGGAGGCGAATAGGGCGGAGGAGGCGGCGACACGGGCACATCTGAAGAGGCACGGTCAACGCAAGCGATTTGGATGATATTGATGCGAGAGGTACCAACCTGCTTGAGACCTTTGTTGCGGCGAAACCCGATGCACATTGTTTGCCTGGGAATATGCAGCTTGTGCAGAGCCTCCGCCAACGGGACCCCATTCCTGCGGGTTGTATGAGACGTTGAAGGCCGTCTGCTGTCTGGACGACATGGAGGACGACGGGGTCGATCTCGCATGCGCGGGAGAAGCAACATATGGAGAGTGGCTCTGCGTGAAAGGGCTTGAAAGCGAGGTCGACGACAGAGGAGTCGATGCATGGTGGAACTGAGAACCACCCAATGCCGTCGTCAACAGCGGAGGCTGCACCGCGTGTTCTCGACGACCAGGCGATGGGTGATTGTTCATAGGTGGCGACGACCAGCTCGAATACTGCTGCTGGTCGCCTGCATGATTTGACCCCATCCAGCTAAGAGTTCCAAGTATCAGTATAGAACCGCCAACTTAGGAGCAGGGATGGTGTCAAAGAACATATAAGTGTACCTGTTCATACTGGCACCGAGTACTCCTCAAATTGCAGCCCGACTCGCAGCCATGGCTCTCACACAGGGGAAATGGTCACCCCGGCAAATGGAAGATATTTCGAGAAGAGGGGGTTTCCATCAACGCAGTGGGTGAGCTGGGAAAAAGAAAAGCGTAAGGCCTAGCGCAGACCCAAGCGGACGGCACGCTATGGGGGCGAGAGCTAAATTTGGAAAGAACTGAAAGAAAGCACGATAAAGCCCCAATTCGGGGAATGGAATATGCAGCTTGAAGGTGCTCATCACACGCGGGCCCGGGCTCGGCGCTTATAGTCGTCGCTGACAGGTCCACGGCGACTGCCCCCGCATCCACAGACCCGGTGAACATCCCAACCAGCGTCCAGATCACGAAGGATCGTGAGTTTCACCTCCTGATGCAAAGGGCCCTGTGCAGGGGTGTAAAGACGGTCTGCAAATGAGGGGCCACGATGGGGTACTGCGCTGCAGGGATTAATCCCCCACCATGAACAAGAAAATGCATACTCGGTACATGGAAAATGAAAATGTAATGTTTTCGCTATAGTTGATTGATTGATCGACTTCTAACTAATGTACCCTAACTGAACACCTCGTTTTCTGTGTGCCCTCGACTATGGCAACTGGACTGCCCTCTCACACGGAGATATATATTTGAGCTCTCTCACGCTTTTCGGTCCACGGCGCGGCCTAGACCAGAGGGCAGACCGAAAAGCATGAGAGCTCAAATATATATCTCCATGTGAGAGGGCAGTCCCGAAAGCTTCTGTTCCGTCTCGGCCGGTGAGGAACCGAGGCCGAAAGCAGGCCACATGAGAGCCTCGACTGAGAGTCCTGGATCACTGGCCGAACGTTAGCATCGTGTACTACACAAAGCGACCGAACAAAAAGTGCTTAAACAAGGGTGTCAGATAATATGCCCTGTCACAGGCGGTGGTCATCAATTAAGATTCCTTATGTTGACCGTCGTGATAATGTATGATAAATCATC
The DNA here is from genome assembly GCA_027569585.1 of Penicillium silybi. Lineage (NCBI taxonomy): Eukaryota > Fungi > Ascomycota > Eurotiomycetes > Eurotiales > Aspergillaceae > Penicillium > Penicillium silybi. Next base: position 5,234 of record JAPDFI010000040.1, read on the forward strand.
ATATAAAGGGGAGTGGAAAAGAAGAAGGAAAAGAGTGTTGTAAACTCACACGAGACGATGCAGATGGCCAATGGCATCTACGTAATTAGTTCGATTGGAGATTCTCCCTGTTCAAGATCCATCAGCATCGGACTGACTGGACGTTGCAGGCACCGTGACAGATGTGACTGATCAGTCATGACATGTCTCGTCTCGGCCAGCCGAAGCCAGCTTGGACATATGCTTGTCTTTGGTTGTGTCGATTCATCATGGTAACATGGACAGAAGGGAGTTGAGGCGTGACATACACCTACTGTCTGAAGAGGGCCGATAAAGGGAAATCCATCAAGATTTGGACTGCAGCAAAACATTAGTGACTGTTGTCAAATATCAAGGCAGCATGTGTTCGATGAACAAGTGTGTCAGAGAAGCATGAATGGTTATTAAAAAGATTGTGTCTGCATGGATAACTCCAATAAGACTCGTCATCTAAGGGAATCATCATAGAAGGGAGAGGCAGGATGAAGCAAAAGAAAAAAGAGGGGTGCATACCCTGTGTATTTCTACAATCGCAGTCAAATTCGACGGCAGCAAGCTACTACTCGCAATGATTAGCGATTCGTCACGAAACAGTGTGAGAGTCGACAAGATATCATCAGGCATGTCTCAGTGGGCGAGGTTTTCTAGGCCTGCCACAAAAAGGCATCTCCGTCATGACCGGAACGTTGTCAAACGACCGTCGGAGCCCAGTGCCGCTTCATCTTTGGACGGGGAGATCTTGGGGGATCTGGTGTGCGCGAGGTTGGGCCAAGGGCTTACCATACGAAGAGCCGAGAACATCCTATTCTTCATAACAGTTAGCACATGGTCCAGAAGCAAAGTTCAGAAACGAGGTGCAGGTGTGAAAGATATCAGTCAAGCCATTAGTTATCGTCAGTGATCCGAAGACCTTGGACGGTAATTTCCAGCGTATATTATACGAAATGATCATCATGTAAGAGGGCGTGCAAGAAAGAGACAAAGTACTCACCATCTAAAGTTGATGTGCTTGCGGGCTGCAAGGTCTGTGAAGTCAGTCCTACTTGAGTCGAGTTAGCTCCATGTCCACCTCGACGACAATATGTGATAAATCAAAGCAAGCTTGAAGTGTTCAGCCTGACGTGCAAATAACAAAGTTTCATTCCCCTTGGGGTCAAAGACTCTAGTTTGAATTGGGTTATTGTGTATCATCATGTTGAGGGTGCTCAACCGAGATGTGTGCAGAATATTAAACGAGTCATGGACTTACCGAAATTCCCTGTCAGTCAGGCGGAGGCGTTTAGTAACAGTAACAGTGGTGTTCTGGTCATCCTGGATAGATGGAGAAAGCAAATCTCGAGGCAAAGACATTGAATGCCATGGAGAAGATGGTTGCTCACAGTGTGAAAGGAAGAGAAAGAGCGAAAACAAATTTCGACTTTTTCAAGCTCTGCGGCCCGGAGCCACATTCTGCCGGGCCTAGTCCGCATCGGGCCTGTGCATTCGGTGCGATGGTCACGTGAATTACATACGCACATAACTATTTGATGCCTCAGGTGTCATATTTACCAAATTCAGAACTACATCCGCAGCTTGTTTAGATGCCATCTTCGACACGCTTTGTAGATTCCAGCTGACATAAGATCTACTGGGGTCAAGCAGAAGCCATGCATTGTATACACGCCGCGTCTTCTGAGAGATTTCTGTGCGACGGAAACCACAAATTCCATGATTGAGGGGAAAAAATTTCTGGAAGGTTGAAAGCCGATTTGCTCGGCTATCGAGCTTGGGCCCTGTCACTTGCGGGAGGAAACGGTGCAATCGCATATTCTTGTTGATCCTACCGCTTATTTACTCACTCCTTAGCTCTTCCATGATGGCCATGGTATCGGCTATTTTCGAGCCATCGAGGCTATCTCCTCGCCAGGAAGGCTGTAATCCACGAATCCGAATTTGACGTACAAAGGTGCGCCGTCCTTGCTGGCATCCACATACGCCTGGACACCCTCGGCATCAGCCAGATCACAGCCCCATTGGACAAGCAAGGAGCCAGCCCCTCGTCGCTGATAGTCCGGGTGCGTAGCAACCGTATCCAAGTCTTCCGACAAGTCAGTAACCCAGTGGAACATTGGGATGGAAAGCTCGTACAATAATGCTTCGTATCTCCCATGACACGCTTTCTATTGGCCTCTTCTTTCATGAAAAATGCGTCGCAAAGCTCCCCGGGCATTTCTTCATGCCACGGGGGATATCGGCGCCCTCGTTCTTCGGGCATGGACAGGTCCCATTTGGCATATGCGGCTATACGCGGCCGGCCCTGGGCATCTCTTGACTGCGTGTCTATCACTTTGATGTATCGCTGGAAAGGCTTGTTGAGGAGATCGTGGGCATTGGCATCCTCCAACCATTTGCGCACGCCTGGCGTGTTTGGGAACACGCGTTGTAACTCCGGGTCGGTGAAGGCCGCGAACCATAAGTCGGTGAGGGCCGAGGTGTCCTCGATGGTAAGGGGCTCCAGCTTGAGGAAACCGGGAGTCGTCATGTTGAAAATGTATGGAGGCTCAACCTTACGAGTTACGCTTCAGGATAATGGGGAAGTAGAAATGTTCTTCGTGGTGATCCAGTATTTACTGTAACCCCCTTTTGATTCGGCCTCGCGATGTAACCGAGGCTTGTTAGAGCTCAGCCCCAAATTACGCGGCTGAGATACTTCAGCGCTGATCAGCTGGGATAAAACGGTTAATTGTCAGCCTATTTGATTACCAGGGTTATCTTGTGAGTTCCCAGATTGTCTTTCGAAATGAGACCAGACCCCTAGGAAGAGTGCAAAAGTACGTGGTGGGGGTCCAGGAGCAGACAGAATTGCCCTGCTGATCGTACGAGAACCCAACTTCATCCTGAAGATCAACCGAAATCAATTGAGAATTGATCATCTTAATTGACCACCAACCTCTCTCATTTGTCTTCGAATGCACATGCATCCTATACAAAGCATTAGTCAATCGCGTCAGGTGAGCCGAAAGGGAGTCGGGATCGACGATCTATAAGCACGGGTTCTAGAATGTCGGCCCTGAACTAGTCCGCACTATCAGGGGATTTCAAAATAGGCCTTAAATCTCAGTTGTCCACATGATAAGGTGGAGTGTCCAGTGGAGGGATTTCTTTCTTCCGGCCTCACTCTTCCCGATGCCCGAGAACTCGGCAAGAGGAAGGGATCGGAGGGTCTCGACCGGGAAAGCGGTAGTGATACCGGTGTTGGTACCAACACCGGGACATCGTCACAAAAGGCACGAGTCTTCGGAAAACGGCCAATTGCTGAACGGAGCATTGGAAATAGCAGATTCAAAAAATAAAAGAAAAGAAAATAGAACGGGCAGAATCGGCCCACCAGGAAAAGCTCAAGGGGAAAACCGGAGCAACAGGGTCACGCGGGGAAACATGACGAAAACCGGGAGTCGGGACATGAAGTCACTGCTCCCCGCGGTTTGCGTCAGTACTTAGACCGGTTTGCTCCCCTCTTCCTTGACGTTTGATCCTACTCCACTCGATCTACCTGCCTTGTTCTAGCTGTTCCTTGTTCGCATTACTTGCCACCCAGTCCATTCTTGGCTTCGGTCTGATCTCTCTTATTTAATTGCCCCTCGTCCTTTGAAGCCGAGGCAACTACATCACCTACCCTTCTATATCTCAACTCCACACTACCTCTACAACATCCAATATGTCGAGCGCTCCTCCTGTCGGTCAGGAGAACATCAACACTGACATTGTCACCCTCTCCCGATTCTTCACTGAAGAGCAGGCCAAGTACCCCGACGCTTCGGGTGACTTCACCCTGCTGTGCCACGCTCTCCAATTCTCCTTCAAGTCAATTGCCTACTACATCCGTCGCGCCTCCCTGATCAACTTGACCGGTCTGGCCGGTTCCTCCAACACCACCGGCGACGACCAGAAGAAGCTCGACGTCATCGGCAATGACATTTTCATTTCCGCCATGCGCGGCTCTGGCAAGTGCCGTATCGTGGTCTCTGAAGAAGAGGAGGAGGTGATCAAGTTCGACGAGCACCCCAATGCCCGCTATGCCGTGGTCTGCGACCCCATTGACGGCTCCTCCAACCTGGATGCCGGTGTCTCCGTCGGCACCATCTTCGGTATCTTCCAGCTGCCCGACGAACTCCTGGGCCCCAACAAGTCCGTCGGCCCCGAGCACCTCCTACACCCCGGAACCAGCCTGGTCGCCTCCGGTTTCACCATGTACGGTGCCTCCGCCCAGCTGGTCGTCACCATGCGCGGCGGCGGCGTCAACGGCTTCACCCTCGAGAACTCGCTGGGCGAGTTCATCCTCACCCACCCCAACATGATGATGCCCGCCAAGCGCTCTATCTACTCCGTCAACGAGGGCAACAGCTCCCTCTGGGACGACTGGACCAACGAGTACTTCCACAGCCTCAAGTACCCGCCAGCCGGCGAGAAGCCCTACTCCGCCCGTTACATCGGATCCATGGTCGCAGACGCCTACCGCACCTTGCTCTACGGCGGTATCTTCGCGTATCCGGCCGACAAGAAGAGCCCCAAGGGCAAGCTGCGTATTCTCTACGAGTGTGCCCCCATGGCCATGCTGTTCGAGAACGCCGGCGGTCTGGCTGTTAACTCACGCATGGAGCGCTTGATGGAGGTTGTCCCCGAGCATATCCACGATAAGAGCGGTGTCTTCCTCGGCTCGCGTGACGAGGTGCAGAAGGTTATCGATATGTACAACAAGCACCAGAAGAAATAAGCGCCCTTTTCTGATTTTGCCTTGACACGAGGACATGATTGATACCCCCCTCGGGTGCCGCTTCGTGCAGCTCAGCCTCATTCCTTCTCGCCGATCACTTTTATTCTTGCCACGCCTTTTTACCCCTGGAGTGCTGAGTGAGCTGAAGTTTCGTGTCCTGGTCGACAACTGATGACATCTGATGTCGCTGTTTCTTCCAGCGCCCTTTCGATGTTTAATAGGTTAAAAATACAATTCAAAAAAATTATTAAAATAAACCTTGGGTCTCTGTAGATCTCCATCTGGACAGGGCTAAATCTCCTCTTAACTGGATTTGTACATAGACGTGACGTATTCTCTAGATACTTTACAAAACACGAGACAAGGAAACCCGGAGAGTGAAAGAACAGAATCCCACAGGGACTCTTGAGCAAAAAATGGTTTAGAGAACATATAACGAAACAAGACCGAGTATTCAGCCTTAATCGATCGGGTCTTCCTCGAGAAGAGTCTTGAAGCTGAATGGTAAGAAGGGGATACCTTCTCCCATAAAGTGCTTCGACATCGACTCGACCCAGTGCAACCTGAGCGAGTGCAACACTAAAGACAGACAGTTAGTATCTTTCCGTGAACAGATGATCCGGGGTTAAGCTTACTGGCGCTGGTTCCTTCCATAACACACAGAATAGCCACACTCAAGGTGAACCAAAGATAGAAGCAGAAGACAACCGCAATTACACGAGTGACGGGGCCCTCCTGATCAAAGGCAGAGCCAAGGGTCATGTCCCAAAGCACGATGGAGAGTTGCTGGTGAGCCAGAGAAAGAGCCCAAAGACGAAGGTAGGATGCTGTGTGAGAAATACAGTTGAGGCAGAACTCAATGGTGTGGATGACCTGGTGAATCATGACGTCGGAGAAGTCAAATTCCTCATGCTCCTCGGCCTCATGAATATCCTGAGCAAGCATGGCAACGCCTTCGCCCTCATCGGCCATGCTGTCACGGTAACCACCATCCATTGGACTGTCATCCTCTAGAGCACTGACTCGGGATTGCTCCCCAAGTCCCCTGTAGCCCAGGGCGCGGGCACGGTTATGCTCGCGGCGAAGCCAGAGAGGCTTGAGGAGAAGCATGATGGGCACTTGGACGACGGCAACGAGGAGCAGGAACTCTTGGACCCCGGCCTGGTGGGAATAGAGCTGCTCATTGACTGTACCAGGGCTCAGGAACATGAAGATAAGCATGTTCAGCAGGCTGGGAGGGTTCTCTCCGCGATCCTGCCAGTTCACGGACCACTTGTAGAGAATAGTGATGACGAGGTAGCCGAAGATGGACTGGAAGAACAGCATGCCGGGAACGAAGTTGCCCCAGATGTCGACCTTGGATTTGAAGTGCCGTCCGTTCACGTACTGGAAGCAAAGAGCATAGGTCATCTAATTCCTTTTGTGTTAGTATTCTTCATTGGCCAGAGCGGGATATAACGCTTCCGGTGTGCACTTACGTGAGCCCATCCAAGTAGAATACTCATCTTCATCTTCATGCTGTTTGAGAAAAGCAAGGAGTTCTCCGCCTCGTGCCAGTTCCAGTCCAGGCCAATAGGGAAGCGATAGCCGTCCTTCAAAGTCGCCTCAACGGGCTCGCCCACTTTGATGTCCTCAGGCCATTGCCATTGACTGGGGAAGAAGGTGAACGCTTTAGAGAAAATATCGTTGTAGATGAAACCGGTGTACATGGAGAAGAGACCCATCATCAACATGATGTATCGACCGTAGAAAGCCATGTAGCTAAGCTCATCAAGTTTGGTGCGCAGCAACTTCTTTTCGAAGAAAATCATTGCACTGGCAGCCATGGTCATCAAAGCACCGTGGCCGAAATCACCGAACATGACAGCGAAGAGGAAGGGGAAGGTGACAATTGTGTACAATCCAGGGTTAACCTCGGAGTACTTCGGAATACCATAGGCATTGACAATGGTCTGGAATGCTTCCGTGAACTTGTTGGTTCGGACATAGGTCGGTGGAGTCTTGTTTGTCCGAATTTGGTTGACGATGGTCGGAACAGAGAGGCCGGCGCGGTCGTTCACATCCTGGAGTGTCGATTTGATCAGAGCGAGGGAGTTTGTCGGGCACCAAGCCTCGGCAATGAGCGTCTTTCGCGCCTGATCGTAGGAAAATTTGTTCAATGTGTCATAAACCGCCTTTTCCTTTTTGACTATGATCATCCAAGCCGCGAGCGAACGAGCAATCTGCGAGAGCTCGGCATCGAGGGTATTCTTGGTGTTGCGGAGCACATTACCCACATCGCCCAGTCGAGTGTTAACCTCATGGATCTGGTCCCGTCTCAGTTCGCTGTTCTCATCGACACCATACAGGGAAGCTCCCAGCGACTCCGAGATCTTTCGGATCTTGGCAAGGATGTTCTTGCCGTGAGCGAAGATCACAAAAACACTCTTGTGAATCTCCTCGTTGTTCACAGGATCGATAATGGCCTCCGGAATCTCCGACTGGTTCATGTAAAGGTTGCCGCGCAGGGTACGCCAGAGGATGCGCTCGAAAGCTCCAATGCGGTCCTGGGGGATGACACCAGCAACGAATCCGATGTTCATCTCCTGGAAGCTCTGCTGGCCAGGGGCATCACCGTTTGCACCACGAGGAGCGTGCTGCTCGACATCACGGAGAAGAGGCGCCTCGTCGTTGTCGAAGGATTGGCGAATGTCTTCCGTCTGGGTGTGGGCCTATTCTCGATATCAGCCTATGCGTTACGAAAACCTTTACGCAGAAAGTTGGTACTGACCCGATCAAAGAATCCACCAGCCTCGCGGAGAACCCAGCGCCATTCGGTAAGCTCAACTTCACGCTTCTTCAGGGTCTCGTAGCTGTCATTGAGAGAAGCAATCCGCTGTTCCAAGCTCTCACTGCGTTCGGCCAACTCGTCGATCTCCGAAGCCAGAGGCGCTGCCAAGGTGTCCGAAAATTCAGATGACGATCTCATGGCAATGGACGCCTTGTCCATTTGCGAATGGAAGTAGCCTATGATGAGAAGGCGGGGTTTAGCAACCTGTCGATAAAATCCATCACGATTCTCGAGCGGGGCGAATCAAACATACGGAGCTGTCTCTCAACATTGTCCAAGCGACGGATTTCCTTGGTAAAAGTGCGTTGGAAGGCGTTGGTGTCCGGGTTTAGCTGGTAAAAAGCCACCGAGTCAGCGAGGATGTTTCATAACATGAAAATATTTCCGATGACAGTATCAAGTCACCACTTACATCTCTGAACTGCACCTGGCCAACCTCGCCTAGGGCACTGACAACTTCTCTTCCGATCTCGTTGGCAATGTAGAGCTGGGTCAGGCTCATGTCCGACGAGCGGAAGAAGGTATCCGGCGGAGCCATGGTGGTCAGGGGGGCTGTCTGGAGCCGTGCCTTTCCACCAGGGAAGATTCAAGTGAAGGGAAAGATCCAGCGAAGGGACCTGTGGGGAGAAAGGAGGGACACAGATGATGGAGCGGTGGTCGGGTCCTACACGGAAGCTGCTCCTGGCTCCGGTCGAGCTGGCTGCATTGCACGTGACATCACGTGTACTATATGTATGCCTGAGGCACCGATGGATCTAGAATTGCAATTATTTAGCTAACGTTAGTTAACAGTTAGTTAATAAGTCAATTATACACTTCGAGTTGTCAGATCTCGAGAATGAAATGATTAGCCCACTCCTGGTTGAATTTTGGGAAATACATTTCTCTAGGTGCACTCTGCGCAACGATATGGCAGAGGTAGAGTCAAATATCCTCAAAAGTCAACTGCACGGTCGAGAGTTGTCTCGTTTAATAATACCCAGGTGCAATTCATGACTTTGGGAGCTTCCAAGGTTTTTGCATGCGCTGCCATAAGCTTTAGGAGTTGCTCAATCATCAAGGCTGTAGGTTCGCCAGATTTAGTATTGAGGCATAATGAGATCCTGGAGCCTGCTATAAACATTTGTTACGCGAGATAAACAAATGACCCCTCCCAATTAACTATCCGGCCTAACTAGCGCAAACAATGCAACCGTATCCCCCTCCAACTGAGCCTCCTTGATAATCTCAAACCCATTCTTCTGCAACACCTTGACGCTCCCAATATTGGCTTTATTGCACGCAGCAAACAGCTTCTCCGGCCCAGTATCCAATCCTGGCTCTGGCTCTTTCCGGGGAAGTTTCCACCACGCATCAACAATTCCAGCCACCGCCTCGCTTGCATATCCTTTCCCCCAGAAATCGGGATGAATGCCGTATCCAATTGACGGAGATGGCTTGAGGCCATTAATACCCACAGCGCCGATGACCTTGTGCGATGGATCGTCGGCGCAAATAACAGCGAAAGTGAACTGTCGTCCAAGCGCACCAGATGCATCGGGTGTCTTGAATATCTTGCCACGGATATTGGCTTCCGTTTCTTGGATGTTTTGGTGGGGGACCTTGGGCCATCTGAAGTATGTATCAGCTTGGTTGAGCATTTCCCAGGGTTATTTGTGAGAGCGAGGGAATGAAGTGCCTTACAGCCAGTCTGCGACATCCTTTCGAGATCGGAATTCATAGAGATCTGCGGCGTCGGCGAGTTCTAGGGGTCGCAGGTAGAGGTTCTTGGTTCGTATCGGGTCCACATTCGCATGTACGATGACTCTGGTATCTTGGTCAGGGTAGAAACTCTCTTTGACGGCTTGGGGGTCGCTTTTCATGGTCTCGGTGCTTCTGCTGGTTCTTGGTTTCCGGCGCAGCCGTCCTCCCGCTATACCTTCTGGTCGTCAACCTCGCCAGCCTTATCTAATGGAGGAAATAGGCTACGGCTTTGCTTGGGCCACGTAACTCGTGGGTTGTTGACAGATAAATGCAGGAATGATTGACGGGATAAGGCCGGTCAGTGTCTATGCGCGTTGACTCATGCCCCTTGGACTAGGGTAAGATGCCCCCGCTGTGGCGTCGAAATAGAGAATAGTGACATTACGAGAGTTATGAGTAGAGTAGAGCAGGAAAAAGAGAAGAGCGTGTTCCATATCTATTATCTTAAGCTTCATCAGCTTCAGTAAATATTGTACAGTTGTTACACATATCCGCAGGTAAGACAGTCGCGTGCACGTAGCTTCACCACCACGGTCAAAGTCGCAACCCGTCGCAACCACGAGACAGTGAGATAGTCTCAATTCGAGAATCGACTCCATTATGCGCCGCCTTCTCTCTTGGCATATTCCTCCTCCATCTGCTCCTCAAACAGCCGGTCGGCCTCCTCCTTGCTGAGTACGTTCGCATCCTGCGACGAGGAGGACCCGGGCGCACTGATGGTGCCGCCGGTACCAGTTCCAAGCTGACGACCGCTGCTGTTGTCCGTGGACTCGAGGGAAGCGTGGCCAGCGGAGCCTGCTTGATGCTCGTTTCCTTGTTCTTTGTCGTAGAGCTCGGCGGTCGGGACGGGCATTTTCGCGGTGGGTATCGAGTGCTCTGGGATGCGAAGAATGTGGGAGATAGTAGGCCGTTACTTGAGGTATGAAAGCGAGAGAAAGGAGAATTATGTGCGTTGTTTAAGTTGTCCGGAGATTGTTGGATTTGCGATGCCTGAAGGAGACCGCCACACGCGTGGCGACAGCTTTCAGTCCGACGTCATATCAACAGTGGAGCTTCGATTTTCGACTAAGTTTAGTTTTGAGCTCAACAAGAGACTAATATACAATCGACACGCCAATATTCTATTTGCCTTGGTCTTGCTTTCTTCATGCTCTTCCGCTAAGCCGCGTCATAAAAATCATCCACATTTAAACTCGTAAAGAAGACGTTATCGCAAAGGCGTCGCTAAACAGAAACAAAAACAAAGATGTAAATCGAATCGCTGATCTATTACAGACGAGATTTGATCGGTTCGGGAGCTGTAATTGGCCCGACGTCATGCAGACGCTTCATGTCCGGATCGTACAGCGGCTCTACGGTGACAAGGGCCTTGATCCGCCGGCCAAAGTATTCAACCTCGACACTGTCGCCTTCGCCCAGCTTACTAGGAAGCCAGGCATACGCGACCGGCTTGCGAACAGTGAATCCAAATCCTGCGCTGGTGACATAGCCGACAGCCTTGCCCTTATGAAACACAGGCTCTTTGCCCAGGACCATGGAGCGGCCGTCGGAGACTGTCAGACAGCGCAGACGACGAGCGGGCTTCTCTTGAGCCAGACGCTCGAGTGCGGATCTTCCGACGTAGTCTTCCCACTTGCTCACTCTGATGGCGGACTGGACTCCGGCTTCGTAGGGATTGTGCTCGGTAGTCATGTCGGCGCCGTAGGTTCGATAGCCCTTCTCCAGGCGCAGAGAGTTGAAGGCACCGCGGCCCGCTGCAATGAGCCCGTGGGTCTTACCCGCCTGGAAGATAGTGTCCCACAACCGTGAGCCGTAGTCGGCTGTGGTCTGAATCTCCCAGCCGAGTTCTCCGACGTAGGATTTTCGGAAGGCTGTAACTGGGATGCCGTTGATAATAGCGTTCTTGACACCGAAGTACGGCAGACCCTTGTTGGAGAAATCGTCTGTGGTAATAGTGCTGATGACGTCCCGCGCCCGGGGACCCCAGAGACCAATGCAACAGGTGCTGCCGGTAACGTCGCGAACCTGGACCCATTGTCCTTGGCGACGAGCTTCACGGGTGAGATAGGCAAGGTCGGTTGGGCTGTTGGCGCCGACCTGGAACTTGTCTTCGGCAAGTCTTGAAACGAAAATGTCGCTGCGAATACCACCATGGTCGTTGAGGAGGAGAGCATAGGTAATGATGCCTGGCTTGGTGTTGACATCGCCTGTGCACAGTCTCTGGAGCAGATGGACGGCTCCAGGACCTGTGACCTCGAACCGATGGAAAGTGGTCATGTCAAACATGGCTACGGCATTGCGTGTCTTCCAAGCTTCTGCTGCAGTGACAGGAGAGTAGAACTGCGCTGACCAGGAGTCCCGATCGACAGGCTTCCACTCCGCTGGGAGAGACTTGACCAGTTCAGCATTTGCTTCATACCACTGAGGGCGTTCCCAGCCGCCGACCTCGAGGCAGAAGGCGCCGAGATCCTGCTGCCGGCTGAAGAAGGGACTGGTGCGAAGCTTCCGGGGAGATTCTTTTGGTTGCAGGGGGTGAAGGATGTCGTAAATTTCGACAAAGTTCTGCGCCGAGGTTTCGTTGATGTAGGAGCGACTTAGTTGAACCTCTTCGAAGCGAGACAATTCGCACTCGGTCATATCAATCGTGGAGCGACCGTTTGTGAGAGTCTCGGCCATTGCTCGTGCAACCCCGGCGGAGTGCGTCACCCAGACGGCTTCGGCCACCCAGAAGCCATCAACATTGGGTGCTTGGCCGAAGACGGGACCACCATCCGGAGTAAACGAGAAGATACCGTTGAAGCCGTCCGAGAGCTGAGTACCTTGCAGAACGGGCAACAACTTCTGGGACTCCTTCCAGGCGGGGGCAAAGTCGTCGGACGTGAACTCAAGACGAGATGGCATGTTCTTTTCGTCAACATCTTTGCCAGTCAGTCCCAATGATCCGGCGACGACCGGCATCGGGCGGTGGCCATAGTAGCCGATTCCGTACTGTCCCCCGTGCTCGCGGTAGTAGAGATCCTGATCCTGATGACGCAAAATAGGAAGGGATGCGTTCAATCCGTTCATTTTGTTGTTGAGTTCCCGTCCAGCTAGAGCGGGAACATCGGTGGTCTTCGCATACTGGTGGGCCAGTGGGAGCAGAGGAATTGAAACGCCAACCATAGCTCCAATCTCAACACCCCAGAACCCGGCGCAGGAAATGATAATATCGGCGGGAATGGTGCCTTTGGGAGTGGTGACACCTGTCACCCTACGGTCGGCTTTTTCGATGCCAGTGACGGGCGTCGACCCCAGATAGCGAACGCCGGCTTTGCTCGTTTTCTCAATGAGCAGCTGCGTTGCACGAGCAGCAAGTGCGAGACCGTCGCTAGGTATGTGTAGACCTCCGAGCACCATATCCTTGCTCAGATGAGGATACAGCTCGAAGCACTCCTCCGCGCTCACAAGGCGAGCATCAATGCCCCATGAAGAGGCATACCCATGCTTGCGCTTGAGGTCTTCCAATCGAGCGGGGGTTGTCGCCACCTCCAGACCACCAACCTGATTAAAGCAATTCTGTCCATCCTTCTCGATCGACTGCAGCTTTTCGATGGTATAGCGAGCGAGGTTGGTCATCGTCTTGGACGGCGTAGTCTGGAACACGAGGCCTGGGGCATGGGATGTCGAGCCACCCGGCATGTGCAGTGGCCCTTGCTCGACGACAGTGATATCATTCCATCCTCGCGAGACCAGCTCATCGGCGAGATTGGTTCCCACGATCCCGGCGCCGATGATGACAACGCGTTGGTTGGGGGCCATTGTGATGAAGCGATCGATGCTCTGCACGAAGCTGTGGACGAGCTTCCTTTATGTAGAGAACCTAGGTCGTGGAAGCTCTTCTCCTGCGGGGGAGGGATTTTCTCCCCGCAGGCACCATGCCACTATAATATACGATGGATTCTTGGTGGAAGCAGTTGACGCCCCGCATCGGCTTGTACACCGTGAACCGGACCGTCTGGGTGAGTATACCGGCAAAGGATACAGGGTTCCTTTTTCCGAATCAGGTATAGTGGCAGTTAGAAATGCGTCGTGTATAAAGCTCTTATCGTCGCGAGTATTGTGAGACGCCGCGCCGGATGAGAATGCTCTAATTATGACAGAAGCTGGAAAGCTTCATGAAGCTGAAAGATGCTCGGGATGTGTAGACAGTGACATCGACACTCGAGCTTGGGCCTTTCGAGTCCGGATGGTGGATGAGATTTCCATTTTCGGAGTGGTCACAGCGGGTGGTGATTGGCCTTCACGCAATGATGGAGAAGGTCGTGAAGCGGAACGGTTGGAAGCCGCTCACGTGTGCGGGTGCCATCTTTTGGCCGTGGGGAACGTGGATCGGCATTGGTTCTCAGATATGCTGTCTGCTATCATGAGTTTGGTTTTATCGTGCTATCTTGATCTCGCCACTCCTGGCCCTACCCCTGGCCCTACCCCTACCCCTCCTCTCTGATACGGTCCCATCCCGAGCCGGGCTCGATAAGGTAGTTATTGGAAGCACCTTATCACCAGATACTTAAGAAGCATGCATCAAGACATCTTTGCTCCCGTGGAAAAGTTAGCAATGACTGAGATCCCTTCGTAGGAAATGAGACTGCTCGAATTGTGTGCATTAGCATATCAATCTGGCCAGAACCTTTCAATGATACGATCATAAACAAGTCGCATTACTCACGCACCACAGCAAGCGTTTGCTTCCTAGGGGCTCAATACGGAACATGAAAGAGCCCGCTCGAGGGTACAGTAGAAGCAAGAAAACAAATGAAGATTGTAAGCCGTCTGCTTTGCCGAAGCAAGTCGGATTGAAGTGGGGTTCTTAAGCATCTGTCTTGTGTTCTGTTTTGGTTTAGCGCACTGCCTACTTCGCGGCTCAGCTTAGCCAAGTCCTCGTGGCTTGAACGGGTGAGCGAGCTGCTGTACCATCCAACTGTTTACTTTCTGATTACGCAGCACACAGTCTAGTTTCATGATCGTCGGATGGGCCGAACTTATCAAGCCTCGCCCTGATTCCTGCGGAGTGTCCGCTGCACGATCATTCGCCGTCCTTTATCAAACCACGCTTTATCTCCATCCTCCGTCCCTTGACTTATCAGCTAGAGATAGTAGAAATTGGAATACTTTATCAGACTCAATGGACAGATTTCAACATCGTGATGGGCAGCACCTGTGCATTTTCTCATCCGACAGGAAAGTCAACATGGCACAAACCAAGGAGGTGTTCGATACCTCGACGGACGAGGATATTGTCCTCGAGCATCTCGGGTACCAGCAAGGTATGCCCCACATAAAGCTAGTTCACATGGTAACAGATCGCTAATTCAAGCCCAGAATTCAAGCGATCGTTCGGCTTGTTTGATATGATTGGGTTTAGTTTCAGTATTGTAACTTGGTAAGAGCCAAAGAAAATCTCAGCAGACAATAGCTGACTTTGGTGAATAGTTGGACTGCGCTTGGTGGTGTTTTTATCATTGGCGTGGGAGCAGGTGGGCCCCCAGTCATCATATTTGGCTGGGTTGGAGTCTGCGTCTTCAGCACCTTTGTCGCGCTGGTGATGGCTGAGCTTTGCTCACGCTGGCCTGTCGCTGGTGGCCAGTACTCGTGGGTTGCTGTACTAGCTCCACCTCGGGTGTCGCGTCAGCTCTCTTATATAACGGGGTGGTTCATGTTGACGGGTAAGTCTGGATCTATTCGGTTGAGGGGATGATTCTAACTAGGGACATTAGGCATTCTGGCAATGGGAGCAGTGAACAATGCATTCGCCTCCAACTACATTTTAGGCCAAGCAAATCTGGTCTTTCCCCATTACACTGTTGAGCGATGGCACACAGTTCTCCTCGCATGGTTCGTCGCTCTGGCTGCTCTAGCCGTGAACGTGTACATGCCCCATGCACTCCACCGCTTGTCTCGATTAATTCTACTGTGGAATATCGGTAGCTTTGTCGTTGTCATTATCACGCTTCTAGCGACGAATGACCACAAGAAAGATGCGAGTTTCGTCTTCTCCGAATTCGAGAATCTCACTGGATTCGGTCCGGCGATGGCGATTATGATCGGAATCGTACAGAGCATTTTCGGCATGTGCTGCTACGATGCTCCAAGCCATATGACAGAAGAAATGACACATCCGAGTCGAGATGCGCCAAGGGCAATTATATTGTCTGTCGCCTTGGGAGCCGTCACGGGCTTCTGCTTCCTTCTCACGCTCTGTTTCTGTATCGATGATATTGAAGCGACAGCAGACTCGAGTACCGGCGTTCCTATTATCCAAATCTTCTACGACTCCACTCAGAGCAAGGCAGGTGCCTGTGTCCTGGCAAGTCTGATCACTGTCATTACTCTGGTCACATCCGTGAGTCTGTTGGCTGAGGGCTCGCGATCGGTGTTCGCCTTTGCCCGAGATCATGGATTGCCATTCTCCAGATTGCTATCCAAAGTCGAGTCAAAGCGAAAGGTCCCCTTGTACGCTCTGATTCTTACTCTTGTGGTTCAATTGGCGCTCAATGCCATCTATTTTGGGACAATGACTGGCTTTAACACGGTGGTATCGATTGCAAGCACTGGTTTTTGTGAGTTATCCCCCGTCGCAACCCTTTGCCAGAAAGCTACTAATATCAAAAATAGACATTTCTTATGGCTTGGTACTTTTCGCTCGATTGCTTGGTTACGTTTCCGGTCATCGGGGACAGCTCGATGGTTCGTGGGCGCTGCCACTTCCAATTTCCATCTTTTCAAACGTAATCGGTCTGCTCTTTTTGCTATTTTCTAGCATCATCTTGAACTTCCCGTCGGAAGCTCCGGTCAACTCGGAATCGATGAATTATACATCTGCAGCTATTGGACTGGTGGCACTTCTGAGCATTGTGACATGGTTTACGAGCGCCACGAAGGGATTCACAGGTCCATCGGACGTTACTACGGTTGATGGAGTTGTGCAATCACAGGAGGTTCGCGAGAAGACTTGAGAAAGGACAGGTCGCTGGCCGCATTGTGGTTTCTTTCAACTGGGAAGAATAATACGTCTAGTCAAAGGTGTTACAATGTCTCTGAACATGGCTTGGTCAAATTTCAAATGAATCCACCCTGCAATAATGTATACTGGGAACTATTCAAACCCCGAATGGGATTTCCAAGGTGACGGACTAACATGCGATATGGTAAAATGGAATGGCCAGCAATGAATGATAAGTGAAGTAATTGAGGAGTCACGGAAATGTGATCTCAGAAAACTACTCGGAAGGTCGGTCCCCTCATCGAGACGCCACATTCCATGAATGGGCAAGCTTACGAATAATGTTCAAGCAGCGAAGCCGAGACCACAGGTGCACAGACCATGAAGGTGATACGACCCACGTCTGACGAGTTGACTTTACGTTGATGGAATAATGGCATCTCTTCTCCAAGCCCGAGTCACTGACTCAAGGAGTGATGAAAAGAAAGATCCACGAGTGGAAAGTGCCAAAGAATACGCCTGTCAGAGGACCAAAAGCCCGCTGAACAAACTGTTCCGCCGCGATGTGCAATGCAGGGACCAATCTGTGGTGGGCCGCAGTGTTGATCGCAGCCACCCAAACAAGGTAAGTATGAAGAAGGAAAAAAAAAAGAGGAGGAAATGGCGGGAGCTGAGGCCCCTTAAGTACATTTTGAAACGGCGCTAGTGATAAGCGACTTCTTTGTGACACGTGATGACAAACAAAAAGGCATGTGACATTCCTTTGACACGCCTCAGGCAGAGATGTCACAGGTAACTACTCGTGCCTTGCATTCTGGAATCTATTAATCAATCAAGCCCATCGTGTGGGAAGGATTGGGCAGGATAGCGCCAGGATCTCAATAATCGGGCCTCCTTGTTGACGCCGCTAGAAAAAAAAGTGGATGGGTCAGTTACGAGCTGGTGTGGAACCATCCCCTATTTTTCGCTGAGTGGGCTGCAACTTTGTTCGGTGGTCCGTACAATGTCTCTTCTTTTTTCCCCTACATCGGGAAAACTCCGTCGGCATGCTACCAAGTCCAGAGTGGTCCTCCGGGCGCCTAGCCGCGCGACGAGTCCACCCGAGATTCATGGAGCGAGAGAGCGCGCATCATCATCAAAGGGTGCCATGGTTATTGAGAGTTGAGCGTTTGGGCTAGTGGGCGCTAGAATCGACGGCGGGATTTGGGAGCAGAGCTTAGATGGGGAAAGTTTTGTCCAGAGATGCACACCGCAAGATATTCGAGGGATCTTCGCGATATTGGACGTGTTGAGTGCCATGCGGGTATTTCCGCCACTGCAAGCTGCGGGCTGCGACAACGGCTAAGCTGCCTCCCATTGGCGCATGGCACTTGCATGCAAACCGGACAGTGAGAACGTCCAGCCGAGAGGATCGACGGCACTGGCCATAGACGGGTCTCAGCGAGAGCAGGGTGTGACGTTCTGCCGAGAAAGGGCGGAATGGCGGGCAGGATTGGCAATTGGTTGCTTCTTGGCCCCGACGGGTAGAAAGTAGAAAAGGGGGCAGCCTGAGATTGCAATTGGTGGTGGCGCAAGTGGATCTAACCGTGTGGGCTATCATTACTGGAAATGCTCCGACGGTCGCATTCTGGCAGGGTCCGGACCGCCCATGATCTTCGTGACAGTCCAGAGAGGCCATGAGTCACGGTTCTAGAATGGTCAATCACGCTCAACCAGTGGCAAAAGAGCATGGACAGAAATACGAAACAAAGAGAGGGCCAATCGCACACAGACATCGTATAGGAGTAGGGCTGGCCAGCCACCGTGATAGATGGCTTAAGACACGGGACCACTGGGTGGGTCTCGGATTGCTAGTTCGGAACATCTAGAATCTAGAAACTGAGTAAAAACTAGACCGGACTGCGACACTTGCAACCACGGAAAGGGGGGACATCATCGGGGGACCAATATCGACCCCGTCAGTGGATCCTTTACGAAATTTCAGATTTCTCTTTCTCCGTGTCTATGTTCTCCGCACGAGGTGATACGCGTATCACGTAAAGAATGACAGGCAGACATACCCTTCATGGGACCCTGGTTCAGACGAGCGAGATGATACGATGATAGGGCTCGGGAGCGTCATGACGAGAACCCAAAGGGGGTTTGTACAACAGTGCTGGTTGGCCACGCGGATTCGCACCCCACTTGAGCGATAGAGTTGAAACTTTGAGGATGGCTCGGTCATGAGATGCTGTCGCGACACACGCACCACTAGGAAGAGGCGAGGACGAGCCGGCAAACCATGATCCGACTCAGGATCAGCGCCATGCGAGCGAATCCGACAGGCGGCCTCAACCATGGCCGATCACCATGCAGAACGCAAAGGGAAGAAGAGACTGGGATGTGTGAGGTCCCTTATCCCGTTTCCCCTCCTTTTATCCCTATCGTGTTCGGGTAAGTACTGCGTACCTACAAAGTATGTACACCTCCCCCGAGGGCAGGCAACCCCTTTGAATTGTGTAACGGCGATCAACGGCGGTGCAAGTTACAATCGGGTGACCTTGCAGTTTACAAAAGGCATATTAATTTGCATGGGACGGGACCCGAGATGCACGGGTAAATTAGGGGAATCCATGGACACGCTCATGGTGTGATTGCAGTAGGGAGACACCAGTGGGAAGTACTCGGTACTTCATTAGTCTACTTGGATATAGTACCGTCCAATGGAACGCGGCCTATATCCGGAGGGTCAAACGGGACTCCTGCCTCAAACGCGAAAGGTCAAATTAATGGCTATTATTTGCGTAGGAAAAAAAGAAAAGGGAAAAAAAAAAAAAAAAGTAAAAGTAAAAGACGAAATGGACCAAAAACAATAATGGGAAAAAAAAAAAGACAGTTCCCCCTGAAGCCTTCATGCTAAGCGCAGGTCCCCACCGAGAACTGGACTACCTGCAGCTCCTTTCCTCTTTGAGTGTCAACAAGCGTCCCACCATGCCCGTTCTTTTTTTTTCCGCCCTTCCCTCCCTTTTTCTTCCTTCCTTTCTTCTCCCACCCAGGATACCCCCCCTTTCCTACGTCGTTTTGATACCCGAGCTCTCAGCTCTCTATTTCTTTTGCTTTTCTCAAGATACCCCAGATACCCAGACGCCTTTTCTTCTGAAGCTCAGCTTCTTTTAATCGATACCCATAATACCCTGTTAATCATGTCCGACGTTCAGAAGCCTGTTGAGGAGACCCCCGCGGTCGTCCCTACCACTGAGGTTCCCGCTGAGACTCCCGCTACCGAGACTCCTGCTGAGGCTCCCAAGGAGACTGCTGAGCAGGCCACCGAGGAGACCGCTGACAAGCCCGCCGAGTCTGCTGAGCCCGCCAAGGAGGAGGCTAAGGAGGAGATCAAGCCCGCCAGCGAGGGTGTCCTCGGCTACAAGGCCCCCGGTCTCGTCAAGTAAGTTGAATACATACTTTGCGATGGGGGAACCAGAAGCTAACGAATGTTGTCGCATAGGGGTTTGCGCTTCGCCAAGCGCTTCTTCTACTTCAACGACGAGGCTGTCGAGTCCAAGCAGCTCTCCGTCTTCCGCCAGAACGAGAAGGCCGCCGTTGCCAACCCCACCGCTGCCTGGGCCACCCAGACCGGCAAGGGTCTCCTGTTCTTCACCAAGCGTGCTGAGGACAAGGCCACCCCCGCCGGTATCTTCAACCTGGTACGTTCAATCATAGAGATGATAACCAATCTCCGACTAATACATGTAACAGTCTGAGGTCTCCGATGTGACCAAGGAGGGCTCCAACGAGTTCCTCTTCAAGGTCGGTGGCCACAAGCACACCTTCCAGGCCTCCAGCGCCGCTGAGCGTGACAGCTGGGTTGTCGCCCTCGAGGCCAAGTCCACCGAGGCCAAGGCTGAGAAGGAGACCATCGTCTCCGGTGAGGGTTACAAGGCCGAGCTCGAGAAGCTGACCAAGCCCGCCGTCGTCGCCGCCAAGAAGACCGAGACTGAGGAGGAGACCGCCCCCAAGGAGGACAAGGCTGAGGAGGCCAAGCCCGAGGAGGAGAAGAAGGAGGAGAAGGCCGCTGCCAAGAGCCGCTCCCAGTCCCGCAAGCGCACCAGCATCTTCGGCACCCTCCTGGGCAAGAAGGAGGCCGAGGAGAAGAAGCCCGAGGAGACCAAGGCGGAGACCGCTGAGGAGACCAAGGCTGCCGAGCCCGTCGCCGAGTCCTCTGACGCCGCTGCTGCTCCCGCTACCGAGGAGACCACCGAGGGTATGTTTCTACAAGGACATAGTTCGGAATACTGTGCTGACATTTTTACAGCCGCCCCTGCCCCTGCTGAGACCACCGAGGAGGCTAAGGAGGAGGCCAAGGAGGAGGCCAAGGAGGAGAAGAAGGAGGAGAAGAAGGAAGAGAAGAAGGCCAAGCGCGCCTCCATCTTCGGCAACTTCTTCCAGAAGGTCACCAGCCCCTCTCAGGAGAAGTCTGAGAAGGAGGCCACTGCTCCCGCTGAGGAGACCGTCTCCAGCTCTGCTCCCCAGCTCGAGAACCCCGTTGAGGAGGCCGCTGTCAAGCCCATTGAGCCCGAAAGCGTGACTGCCCCAGCCGAGGGTGAGGCCGCTAAGGAAGCCGAGACTCCTGCCGCCGAGGCTGCCACCACCCCCAAGGACAAGCGCCGCACTTCCTTCTTCGGTGCCTTCGGCAAGAAGGAGAAGAAGACCGAGTCTTCCGACGCCGAGGTCACTGACGGTGAGGGCAAGGAGACCAAGGCCAAGTCCAACAAGCTCGGCGGTCTGTTCCGCAAGAACAGCAAGGCCGTGAAGCTCGACAAGGAGGAGGTTGCTGCTGCCGAGACCGAGGCCAAGGCTGACAAGGCCGAGGAGACCAAGGCTGAGACCGCCGACAAGGCTGAGGAGACCACCCAGGAGACCCCCGCCGCCGAGGAGTCTGCCAAGCCCGCTGAGCCCGCTGCCACCGAGGAGGTCAAGAACGTCGAGGTCCCTGCCGCCACCCCCGTTCAGGCTGCTGCTTGAATTGCGTCTCCCGGACGTAGGGAGTTTGAACGGTGGTGGGATTTGTCCTATCCATCGTCGACTCAACATACCCCTGAAGGACTCGAGTCTCCGAGCATGAGTTCCTGAAGGATGCAAATACGGACTTGATACCATTTCTCTGCAGTTACTTGTTTCCTTTGCCTCGCCACTGGTCCTTTTTCAGCGATCACTGTCTACTCCGGACGGTGATTCTGAAGGGGTGCCAATGAGATACCCGCTGTCGCTTTTTTGTTTCTTTGCCCCAAAAAACCTCCATAATCATCGCGGTGCTCTATCGACACCCATTCCGTTCCTTTTACGACCAGCGTCCTGCAACCGATCCTCGATTTGCGACGTGATTATGCGTTACGTGGTGCGTCGCCCGACTAGATTGATACCACTTTGCCGCTTTTTGGTTTTGTGCTTGCTCGTGTTGGATACCCTTTAGGGAGGAAGGGTGGTTATTATTTGGGGTTCGTCCCGATCAAATTGCCCTGATGTTGTCTACCGTGTGTCACCGTCTCGCGCAGTCTTTTCTTAATGCTTCGTGGATGTGGCACATACTGCGATAGGTAATACTTAATAGAATTTTCTCAGTTTGCTTAATATTTTTCAAGTGTGTAATAGTAGGGAACGTCAAGAGTAGATGTAGTGTATGTAAGTAGTCGGCCTCGATGGGTCCGGTCCACCTTGCGGTGGCCTCGGGAGTGGAAACCTGCACACCATTATGCAAGTGATGCTACTGTAGAGCCCCATTAAGATGCGTGCCAGAACTTCAGAGATCGTGGAACAGGAAACCTTGAAATCGCACCCCTTGATTACACCTGCAATACTCGTGCTGATATCCAGTTAGAAACCGATATATTTCTGTGATCGGCGGTGAAAGACCACGGTCGACAATCATCTAGAGGGGCCGGTAATTGAGAGGGGTGGTACTGGATGCACGACGTCAGATGCTTCGGATCCACGATGGTTCATGGTATGCTATAGGCATCTAGGTACTGCTTGAAGTGAAGAAGTAGCCTCGTTTCGCACAAACACAGGCCCAAAGGACAAGGGACAAGGACACAAGCGCCGGATCCTGGAATCTGGGTTTGGTCGGAAAGATAGTGTGTGAATTGGATCCGGCCAAGCAATCCGACCATGTGCCCCGGTCATCGCCAGGGCTCAGGGCGCATTTGTCAGCCTCCAGCCACGGGCTTACCACCTGGCGCATTCTAGGATACCCATGTCGGGTGATTTTACCGTGTTTGGTAGATTGGAAACGTACTGCAGGAGACTTGTCAGGTCTACATTCTGGAGATGTGAGCGACCCTCTCAAAAAAATGTTCATGAAACGATGATCAAAGCAAGTGGGTGCACGAAAGTCAATTTTCACGCCCTTCAGCAGGGCTAAGATCAAAGCAGGCATTCTAGGGAACACGGACCACGGCACAGCCCACCGCGGGGAGACAATTGGGAAAGGATCGGTGGGGCTTTTTGGCTCATTGTCGGAGACCAAATCCTCTTCTCCGGCCGTTTTGTTCCTGTCAAAGCCGTATCTGTCTCCCTAGGAGGAATACGAGTGCCTAGCGAATATGATTGAGAGAGTATACGTGTCGAGTGTGCTTAAAGGGCAGCCTATTCACATCTGTAGGCGGTAAATAACGGACCTATAGGCCCAGAAAGGGGCTTCAACACGTTCGCGGATGTGCGGATGCCTAGACATGCCTCACGAGAACTCCGAGGGGTCTATTGGTCAATTCCCCTGGGCGATACCACTATACTTATCAGTACTTTGATCTACCGCGACAGCGTCGCGTAAGAACGAGTACCCGGAGGTACCGGGCACGGCCCCGGTAAGGGGGGTGAGTCACACCCCGTGACTGCGGCCTCGACTAAGCCCGGTGCGGCTCTCATCGGTGATTGGGTGCCTGGCGCCACCACCGCACAGAACTTTCGCTTAAGAAGTGCCTGATTCCCCCGGTCGATGCCTTTTTCTTTCTCTCCATCCACTCGTGATTTTATCAACTTCCTTTAACTCCTTTATCAACCTCCACAATACTGCTTACATCTGAACCAAACTTTGAATCATCCGAGATCCAAAATGGACGCTTTCTAAGCTCTCCGCTTCAGAGTTCGTCTTTCTCTACAGAGAACGACATCATTGATCCCACGGGAACACCAGTCTACATCTCCCCTCAACAACCTTCTTCAGAGCCTCCTGTTCCAGGATCTCTGAACTTCGGCCTCGCTTCGCGTAGCTCAAGTTCTTCCCTAAACACTATACCAACGATCGACTTTACGTCGTTCACCACGGATTACTCCCAGCAATCATGGCTTCCCACGCCCCCGCCCCACCAGCCATCGGCTTCCAGTTTGAACAACAGCAACAACAACAAAAGTGCCCTAGAGGACTTTGTGCTCTACCCCGCTCCAGTGTCCCGTCCGCAGCCTCATCACAGAGACTTGCGTGCGCCAGCACCCCCGAGTACTGCCCTTAAGCCGTCTGCCCTGCAGCCCTTTCTGGCACAGAACAACCCTCGACGACACAGTTTTAGTCTGCAGTTGCACCGTCATCTTCAGCAGCAGTTCTCTGGCTCTCCTGCTCCGGACCCCAGAGTGACCAAGCTACCCCGGTCTCCTTCCCACTGGTCTCACTCCTCGCACCACGCTCCGCACAACCACCTTTCCACCCCACCTGTCCTTTCAGGGAAACAAAAACAACGCTACCTGGCCTATCGCCGAAACATGTCTACTCCGAACTTCCAAGGTAATTACTTTGCTCACTCCGCCTCTCCCTCTGCGTCGCTCGCTCACACCGCCCCAGCAGACAACGACTTTGTCGACCTCTTCGGTCTCCCCTCTGCTGGTCACTACGCCAGCATGGGTTCGCCCTTCGACCTTAACCAGCATTCGCTGGGCTACGAGGCCGAGGGTGCTTTCTCGCCCCTCGCGCCTTCTGGCACCGTCTCACCCACGGAGATCATGTTCGACAACTCGGTCCCACCCTCCGGCGCTTTCACTGATCTGAGCACCCCTTCCTTCGACTCGCCTGGTACCTTCAGCCAGAACCCGTCCCCACTCATTGGGTTCACGGACCAGGACGTGCCCGACGACTTGGCCCGGGTCTCGCTTTTCCCTCCCGATGGCTCTGCCATGAATTCCTTTGATGCCGAGTTCGGCTTTGCTGGCCTCGCTGAGCCCAAGAAGGAAGAGTTCCAGAAGCCCGCGCTGCCTCAGTCGCCTGCCCCCAAGCCCGTCGCCGCCAAGGCCTCCCCCGTCTCTGCCACTGGTACTACCAAGCACTCCACCGTCTCGGGTATCACTCGCGCCCGCAAGGAGCTGTCTCCTGTCGAGTACAACGCCAACGATCCCGTCGCTGCCAAGCGCGCTCGCAACACCGAGGCGGCTCGTAAGTCTCGAGCTCGCAAGCTGCAGCGCCTGGCTGCCGCCGATACCGAGATCAACGATCTCAAGGAGCAGCTGGCCGCCAAGGACCAGATCATCGAAAAGCTCAAGGCTCAGCTGAAGGCTCAGCAGACCTACCAGTGAACGTTCTCATGACATGTTTCTTCCCCGCGTTTTTTGTCTTTCCATGGTGTGGTGGGCGCGGGGCATGGGTCAAGCCTGATCCCCGACGTCTCACCGAGACCCTCAGAGCTCGCTTCTCTGAGCCTCTCAAAAGTTCCTGAGTTGAGACGTCTGTTCTTCTTCTCTTTGTTCTTCTCTTCTGTCTTGCTTTTGATATTCAAATTGTTTCATCTTTGTTCCAAGCTTGCCTTCAGCCGGTTCTGATTGTCTCCCTGGCCAGTAATGGTGCGGGGATTGACTCGTGGCTCTTGCTGTTTGCTCTTTAGTCTTAATTTGAGAATTTAATTTTCCTTTCTCAAAGCTTTCGTCCCAAGTAGACATGTAAAAAAGTAGATGCCGCATCCCTTCTCAAAGAATGAAGCTAGAAACTGCGGAGATATTTCTCAGTCATCACAGAGATCACCGCAGAGATCATCACCTTGCACGCAGCGCGCAGGTGATATATAAAACATAGAACCAATCACTCGAGTAATCTATGCATCCCAACCAGATCCTACCTGACGTAGCCCGCAGACGCAGATTCCGTACCAAACCCCACAACTATCCAAACTTCCACCCCACCCGAGAAACTTTCCTTCAATCAAAACCATCTCGCGCCTCGAACTCCCTCCCTCCTTCCCATAGACACATCCACAATGGCCCAAGCCAGACAATCAAGTCTCAACGCCCTATCCAACTGGGCCACCAACACCAACGAACTCGCCCAGAGCATCGACCTCGAAAACCACGACACCAAGCTGCCGGTAAGAAACGACCCCTCTGCGCAAGCAATCCCCGCCTAACCTCCTCCCCAGGAACTCATCGATAACATCCGGCAAGAACTCACCCAGATAACCGAAGACACTGCCAAGACCTCTCAGCATGACTACACACAGTCCGAGCAAGAGGGCATTAGCAAATCTTATCAAAATGTCAGTCGCGACTAACCATGCTGGGTGTCAAGACTAACATGAACATAGTTCGTGCAATCTCAGCAGACTCTGCTGACTACTATTATTGGGAAGCATGGCATTCTAGCCATGACTCCGTTTACGGCGCCGATGGGGACGATCTTGTCCATGCTGGAGGGCGGGTTTGATGCCCTCGGAGAGGCGGTTCTTGGAGAAGTTCCGGCTTTTGAGATGGACGTTAGGGGGTGGAGGGATCGGTTGGATGGTGTCTTGGGGCAGGCTATTGACCTTTATAGTTAGGAGTTGGGGTGTTGAAGTTTATTTAGAGGTGTACGGTTGCCCTATATCAAAAGAGAACCAAGGGTTTATAGACATCTTTCGGCTGCATCGCAAATTGCGTAGAAAGCCATCCTCGTCCAGAGAGACCGAATAAGCTCAAGATATCTACGTCGGAGATTACCAATCTAGATTCTCTCAGGGTCCTCGGATCTACAATCCTTCTACAGATAGACTCCGTAAACCAGCTCAGACTTGCCTTTTTGCACCCTCATGAGCCCCATCTCTCCCCCAGGACCTTTCTCCCTCGTCGCTTCCATGTCCTCAAGATGAACAGCATTCACTTCACATACCCAGATTCTTCATCCAATCCTCGAGCTACGCGCCGTCTCGAAAGACTGCTGTTGCTCTGGGGAGGGACTGAGGACTGCGTATGCATAGGTGAACGGTCCACTTGACTGAAAGATGGAGTGGTACTCCATAAGGGACATGGAAGTAGATGACGAGAGATACGGACTCAAGTTTAAAGCTGGATGGGATGGGGCTTCAGAAGTATCTGTGTTCCATGTTTTGTCATCATCGCTGGACTGGGTTCCTGATCGATGGGAGGGGTTTGATTCAAGGGAAAGGGTAGGGAAGGACGACCAGTGGTCGGGACAAAGGCGAAAAGGAGGAAAGGTTGTAAGATTCAGGTGAGGGTATCAGTGCCTTTGGTGCGGCCTTTCTCCATCTTGGCTGTGCGTGCGCCAAATTGGATAGCGCGCTTCTTCTCACGAGCTACGCTTTGCAAGCCCAGTCTCAGAGCCACAAGTCGGAGTGCCATTTTCTCTTTGTCAAGAGCGGCTATCGTCTCTGCCTCTGGATCGGAGTCTGGCAGCTCAGCAAGCCCGAATCCGCACTTTTCCCAGACAGGCGCGTGAAGCACCCACGCGACAAAGTCTTCATCTAGGTATGGGAAGCGAGTCTCCCGGCCCCAGTGACAGAGCACGCGATCGTCACGGCCGAGGTTGCGCTGTCCAAGTCGGCTGACATCGAGGTTGATCTCGGAGATCAGGCCCTCGAAACCGCTGCGGTTGAAGGCGACACCGTGGCGGCCGTAACCGGCGAAAAGCTCGTCGGCACCGAGGCCGGAGAGAAGAATGCGTGCTGACGTTGTGTAAGGTTCGGGTACTGTATTGGGGGTGTGGCATGTGCCTTGGCCGCGGGACGCAAAGTACAAGGCGCATGCGATGGAGAGGTCCATTTCTGTGTTGTGAGGTCTCATGAGGCGCTTGACCAGGTCTCGATGGGATAATGTTTCGGTGTAGGGAATGTCAATGGCGATAAAGCGCCAGGTGCGGCCTGGACAGGCCTGCTGAAGTTCTGTGAAAGCAGAACGGCCCGTGATTCTGTCAGGACAGGCCTCGTAGGCCGAGATGGGAGACGGTGATGGCGATGAAGGTTTTTGTCGGGTTGAGTCCGAATTTGCTGCTGCCGTGACTCTGGGGTTCTCAAAAGCGACATTAAGAAGATCGATAGGTTCGTTGATTGGCAGGATGTCATGTGAGAGACGGGCCAGAAGGGTACAGTCCAGACCCCCTGAGAAGAGGACTGCAACTTTGGCACTGCGGCCTGAGACATAGCCCGGAGGTTCTGGCACGTCTCGGATTCTTAGTTCAAGTGATTTATGAAGCCTGGCCTCTAGCTCCTTGACCGATGGAGTCTCCAGTCTCAGTGCTGGCGGTTGCTCTGTTGGAACAGACATGTTCATCGGCGGAATTGGGTTCTTCTATGATGAAATGTTAGAACAAGGAGCGTTAAGCATGGAGTTAGGCTCACAATGTGACCAGCCCGAGGAGAAGGATCAGAGCTCCATGGCAAAGTCTCAATCTTGTACTGATCCTCGAGAGACGCAGGTGTATCTTGGTATGCATCAAGATTGACCATATAGATACCAGCAAAGCCCACCTCTTCGAACAGTGCCGAGGAAGAGCCATCGCACAAGCTGCATATCTTGAGACTTCCATCTTCTTCAAACCCTTGCAAGAGAGATCTTCTGCCGAGGCAGTCTCTGCTGAAGAAGAGCCGCGCATTCACCGCGTCATAGAACACAAAGGCAAATGGCCCTGAGATAGTTGCAACAGCCTCGGCCAATTTGTGAGCAGCATCGTTAGAATCACCACTCACGGCCTGCAAGAACAAGTTGAAGACGCGTTCAGTATCATTGCCGCTAACCGGTTCGCCGGCAATTTTCCAAGCTTCCCCATTCCAGCAAAGCACGGACTGGGTGACCGGATCTATAAGTGGTTGTGAGTAAACATGATCACCTCTAAGTGACAGCACTGTCGAGATGAAGGTGAGGTGTTGTAGGGGCTGGGACACCGCATCTTGTGTCTTGACCTTCCTGCGCACCGTGTGGGTCTGGATGCTGTCTGGACCTCGCTTCTCTAGTAGAGTTTTCGTTTCCTGGTTAGGATGTGTAGACCTTGTCGACAAGGAGAAGAAGATCCCGCACATGATAGACGAGGCATAACGAAGGTGGAGGTGGAGTTGGCTGCGACGGAGCTTTTTATGCCCAGTGGGGCCTGGGGCAGAAACTTAGTCATCTTATACAGTCGAGTGAAGACAGTGCATGTCGGGTCTTTACAGAGCACTCTCTTTATTGAGCTCCCTATGTAGACAAAAAGGAAAAAAGAAGGCAGACTTTAATATAGCAGCTAATAGATATCAATCTTGCATACCATCTTCATGGGATCGGAAGGTCAGCGATCAATTGCGGGTGGCCCCCCGGCCGAACGATGATCCGCACCATCAACATGAGAGCCTCAAGACTCCCTACACGCTACACCAGGATCCCCTGAACCCGTTGGCGTGGCCTGCATGCTGACCATAGCTTATGTCGGCCAACGAAGCTTCGCCCTCTCCGACCAGGATGAGGGACGATCAACCCACCCGTGAAGAGCCCGAGGACTCCAGTACCCCGTCCTCCCTCCCCGAGACCCAGAATGATACCTCGAAGGAAATGCAACAAACCGACGTGAGCACGGAGATGATTGAGGGGTCACAAACCCTTGATGACTCGAGCGATCGCGCGACCGATTCAACAGCAGCCGAACAGCCCCCACCATCAACCCCGTCCCAGCCGGACCCGCTTGCGGGAAAGATGGACAAGCTGTCAGTGTCAGCGACGGACGTGCCAGAAGCTCTACCATCGTCTCAGGCGAATACTCCTCCCCCGCCTCCCCCGCCCGAGAAAGACAATGCCTACATGAACTCAAACTCCACAAGCTCGGCCCCCGCGTTGCAGACAAGCCCGCCCACTTCGGGCCCGAGCTCCGAAAAGGAGCTTCCAGATGTGCCCGGCGATAGCGACCCGGAGTCAACACAAGGTGGCCGAAATGACGGGGCGCGGGACGACAATGATTCCCAGCCAGAGATCCAGACCATCATGGGCCAATTCCAGGACCCGGATAGGACCGCCGGCCAGCAAGATATCATGTCGCCTCGGATGGAGCTTGCTGAGCAGTTCCGCGGCGGTCAGAACTATTTCCCACCTCGGAGGTCCAGTCTGGATCATGCCCAGCCCACTTTGTCCGGGTCACCGGTAGCTCACCCATCGGGTAGCCAATCCTCTCCGGTCTCCCAATACGCTCACAAGTCTATGGGCCCTGATGAACCCACATTGACGCGGCGATCATCGGCTTCAACAGTACCGCCGCTGCCAGAACCCGAGCCTGATCAGCCATTCGACTTTCATCGGTTCTTAGAACAGCTGCGTCACCGGACCGCTGACCCCGTGGCCAAATTCCTGCGCTCGTTCCTAATGGAGTTTGGAAAGAGGCAGTGGATGGTTCACGAGCAGGTGAAGATCATTAGCGATTTTCTGGCATTCATCACTAATAAGATGGCTTTGTGCGAGGTCTGGCGGGACGTCTCAGACAGCGAATTCGATAATGCCAAGGAAGGCATGGAGAAGCTCGTCATGAATCGTCTATACACACAGACCTTTGCCCCGGCAATTCCAGCTCCTCCAAGCATTCCCAGAAGTGTGAGTCGCAGTCGGCGGAGGGAGATTGAGAGACTTCATGGTCCATGGCGGCGAGGCCAGCACCAAGAGGACATTGAGCGCGATGACATCTTGGCGCAGAAGATACGCATCTACAGCTGGGTCAGTGAAGAGCATCTGGATATTCCGCCTGTGACCGGTGGCGGACGTCGTTTCTTGAACTTGGCACAGCAAGGCAAGCCTCTCTATCCACTATCCAACTTGTCTATCTCTAACCAGACAAATAGAAATCTTAAAGCTCAATGGCTACCGGGCACCTCGGGATAAAGTCATCTGCATTTTGAATTGCTGCAAAGTGATATTTGGCCTTTTGAAAAATACCAAGAAGGCAGATACCTCCGCCGACGCCTTCATTCCGCTTCTGATCTACGTGGTGCTCCATGCAAACCCAGATCATCTCGTTTCTAACATTCAATACATCCTGCGGTTCCGCAACCAAGATAAGCTCGGTGGCGAGGCAGGCTACTATCTGTCTTCGCTGGTAAGATGAACTGCCATTTATATCGATTTATTTCACTCACTCACTGACCTTTCCATAGTCCGGGGCCATCCAATTCATCGAGACACTGGACCGCACCAGCCTCACAGTCAGCGATGAAGAGTTCGAGCGCAACGTCGAACAAGCTGTCTCCGCCATCGCCGAACAAAACCGCGAGTCTGAATCTCTAGCAGACAAATCCCCACCCCAACCACCAATCCCAGGCGGCCCATCTCAGTCCCAGGCCGGACCAAGCCGCAAAGACGCATCTCAATCCAGCGACGACGATACTTCCGCCCCAGTCGCAGGACTCCTGCGAACCATCCAAAAGCCTCTCACCACCATCGGCCGCATCTTCTCTGACGATGGAGAGACCGGCCCATCACAGGACCGCCCACTCCAACCGGCCGCAACACCACAACCAGCCGTTGCACCTCCCCGACTTACCCCCAACGTCTACCAGCCCCCGCGCTCCAGCACCGAGGGCCGACGATCAAGCGATGAACGCTCGCGACCATCGGGAGATGGCAGCGGAGCCAAGAAGAACCTGACCCGTGTCCTGGACGCACAAGATGCAGCGGCGCGGCAAGCCAGCGCTGAAGACGCCGAAGCACGACGCATCCAGCGTGCCGAGCATAATAACGTCGTTGAGACACTATCGAATATGTTCCCTAATCTAGACCGCGACGTCATTGATGACGTGGTCAAGATGAAGGAGGGAAGGTGAGTTTCCCATTGCCCCTTTTGTATATCTTGTATACTAATCTTTCTTATAGAGTCGGTCTAGCTGTCGACGCCTGTCTCGCTCTCAGTGCGGAATAGTATATAGAAAAAATCCCTCGCATTTCCCTTCGGGGCGTGCGATCAGTTACGAATGGCATGCAGTATAGCTTTTTCTTTCCCCTTCCATTTTCTCTCTTCGGTGAACTTTAGCCTCCGTGGATGGCTTCGACGTGATATGACCTAGATCATATTCGCATATCGGTATAGATTTCCTCCCTACCTAGGTAGACTCTACGATGTTATTCTCTCTTTGAATGCTCAGGGCTAATTTTGGTATAAATTTGAAATATGTAACCAGTGTTATATAGGCGCTCAGTAGCAACGGAATATACACAAGCAAAGGCAACCCGCAAAATTAAATCGCTCAAATTGCCGCCCAGTTCGGACGCAAAATATGCAAAATAGAAGGTAACAAAAAGCAAAACATGTTCAAGCAGCCATCGTGAGCACATACGAGGTGATGCTATCCATCCGCTCGGTCGTCAACTTCAAGCTAACTGTCAACAGCTCATGAGAAATGCGCGGATGCAGCTCCTGAAGCTCCTTCCACTTCTCATCACTGAGACACCACGCAACGCAGTCGTGCTCGGCTTTCACCGTCGCCGTGCGGCGCGTGTCACTGAAGAAAGGCAGCTCTCCGCAGGGCCGACCGGCGACGACGAGCTCGAAGTAGCGGCCCTGTGGGAGGTTGTACTCGCAGCGGAGCATGCCAGACTCGAGGAGATAGAAGGCACGCGGGATGTCGCCCTCGTGGTAGAGAACTGTACCGGCAGGGTAGGACTGGCACGAGAAGAAGGCGCAGGCGGGGAACCAGAAGTCTTCGTTCTGAGTTGAGAGACCTTGGAATGTTTGGAGGAGGAGGGGGAGGGGTTGGCGCATGGCGGACCAAGCGGGCGCTGCCATCATTGCTGTTTCTTGTTCGTGTTCGCGGATTGTGGTTGTCGCGACCTGTTGCAAGTACTGGCCGCGAGGAGAGCTAACTACGTTCTCGGATAGACTGGATTGGCGGCCGTGTTGACCTGATGGGACGGGAACGGGCACCTGGAGATGGGGGCTGTTGGTGGAGTCGATGGACTTGCGGGACAGTGCTTCTTGCCGGCTGTAGAAGAACTTGAGGTAGTCGTTCTCGCAGAACTCGAGGGCAGAGTTCAGGTCTTCGAAGATGCGGACGCCTGAATCAGGCTCGAAGAGGCCTACGTTTTGTAGACTCTTGCCGACGTCGCCTTCGACGTTCAGGCCGGAGATGGTCATTTGCACGTGGCGCTTGCGGAGAATGCGGTTGATGCGAGTGAAGGCTTCGGCAGCGGAGAAGTCGAGTCCGTAGACCCGGGAGAAGTCCAGGATCAAGAATCGGATGGGCTGTCGATTGAATGCCTCGTCTTCGATTAGCCCGCGTATGGTGTTCTCGACACTGACGATGGTTCCAAAGAAGAGGAAGCCACCAAGCTTCATAATGAGAGTTTGCTGGCCAGCCTCATGCAGGAACTGCTGTTGAATAGGAGGTCGACGGACGGTTGATCCTGCAATCTCTCCAGAGAACGTGGCTCGAATGGCAGACTTGCGAGATGTCTGTGCCACGAAGTTCACGCATGCAAGAATGATGCCGACCAAGATACCCATCACAAAGTCCCAAGCACCCATCGTGACAACGATGATGACCACTGTCAGATACTCAAGACGAGTGAGCTTTCCCCAGGTGTCTGCCAATGCCTCCTGCAGTAATTCAATGCCGAGCAAGAAGATCAGAGCACCGACAACCATGACCGGAATGTATCCGATAATGACAGGGCCAATGACCATGACTCCTGCGGTTGCGGCGGCTAGCATGAGACCAGCCAAGCGCGATTCTCCACCGCTAGCGATGAACAAAAGGCTGTTCGTGTACACAAGATAGTTCTGGATGCTACCCGCGAACCCTGAGAGGGCGTTGGTCACGCCGTGTGCCACAAGCTCTCTGTCCACATTAAGGTTGTCCTCCCCAGTAGAGATGCCGAGAGCAGGAACATTGATTGGTACATGAAGCACACCGAAGAAAGTCAATGCAAACATCGCCGGGATAGTATCAGCAAAAGCAGTCCAATTGACCACAGAGAAATCTGGAAAATGTAAGCCAATGACCAAAATTAATAGGTGTCGCTCACTTACCATAGAGGGTGTAGAAGTGATACCAAGGGTTATTGGACGACGGAGCATCAAACACCCAGCCCTTCTGGTGCAAAGTATCAATAGAAATCCCGGCACTGAGAATAATGATGTAGAAAACCACCGCCACACCAATGAAGTAAGCGCCGACGAGAAAGTTCGACCGAATGAAGCGCTTCAAAACAAGAAGACTAATTGCAAGGAACAAGGGTATCATCCAAAGAGGCAATGTGTCGAGGTGGAAGAGTTTCTGGAGAGTGTCGACGTTGTACTCGAGAGAGCCTGGTAATCGAGCAGAGACCTCGACTGCAGTTTGAATGAGGAAGTAGCCAACACCGCCAATGCAACCGATCAGGATGTGGCGAGGGAAGAACCCTATCAGCGAGCCCAGCCCGCATACGCCCATCAAGAAGAAAACCAGACCGGTCAAGACTGAACTGACCGAGAAGGCGAGGATGGTGGTTGCAATCACGGACTGCGGATGATCCTTGCCCACTCGGTTCATGATGGCGAATGCCATCTGGTGGAAGAAGGGGACAACCTCAATCATTTCACTTCCTATTCCTCCCTTGAAGATGGAACCTCCGCAGGAGAATACCACCTGAGAGAGGATAGTACTGACGTAAAACATAGAAATGCCATCTGCGCCAAGGTGGGCAAATAACGGCTCTCCCAGAGGGAACAAGATCATTCCGTAGGATAGGGCGTCGAGAATATTGAGCAAAAGTCCGAGCACCACTGCCGGAATCAAGCTGATGGGGCGGATGACTCCTTCTTGCCATATGACTCGCCTATCCCAGGCCTTGGGATTCGCCACTATCCGGGAGCATTTGGCTACTCTCGACAGTCCTTGTGAGAAAGGGTTGACAGGTCGAGGGGTATTTCCTCCCTGGTTCTCAATATCCACAATAGCTCCATAACGTTGCGGTGTCTTAGAGCGAGTTTCGGTCAGCAATGAAGTCCGTTCGGTTTCTCGGGACTCGGGTTCGTCTTGAATGGTGGGCAGGTGTGGGTTCGGGGGATCTTCCGTGACAGCGGGCTTGATGTTATCCTCGGCCGAGTCCGGAGAAGGCCGGCGGATCATCGCTGTCAGAGCGGAGGAGGCTATAGCAGAGTCGACGGGGGTCGATCCTGATTCCAGAGGACGCCCTCCGACCGTTTGATGAGAACTGGCGATTTCATCATGTGAGGTAGTTGGAGAATGCCGGCCCTGAAATACATCGAGGCTGGGAGGAAGACTGGTTCTCCCCCACGAGGGCTTTTGGTTCAGTGACAGGCCATATGTCGCAAGCTCCGCAGTTTGCTCTCGCAGGCCGTCGGATGCATAATGAGCCGGGTCTAGATGATGGCCGAATGGTCAGTAAATCGCTCTACCAATAGGTAGCTCGGAGGTACCCACCTGCAGGAGCGTTCAATGAGCGGTGGTAAAATGAGCGACTGGGGGTCCTCAAGCTAGACCCAGCATAGCTCGAGGACTCCATGCCGGGGGCCGGAGAGCTACCAAGGTTTGCATGTTCCACCGGGGACTCCGGTGGCATGGAGCTGACTTCACGGTCGGAACCCCAATTGCGACGTGAGAGTGCCGATGCGCGCGAGTCGGCACGACCACGAGGTTGTAACACACCCATCAGATTGCGCAACGGCCGCACGAGACGGGTCTCGAGAAATTCGGAAGATTACCGGCCACTAGCGCATGCAGCGACGTTAGAGGCAAACGAGATGACGCAACGGAGCCGAGGAGGCATCAAGGCCAGTACAACGCCATCGTGGGCAGGACGAAGATATATAGGAATCGAAGCGGTACCTCTTATCAGCACAGGACATTAGCATAAGAAATTGAATCATGGGAAGTCTGGTTGACTAAAACCTGAAAACCCACCTTGGCGTCTTATCGCTATCTCCGGCCTAAGCCGCTTGCGGGTCCGTGCTGATACCACTCCGCCAGGTACCAACTAGAACTATTTCGTCCACTAAAATACATCGGTCAAAGTACCCCCAGATCCCCGGTGAAAAAAAAAATAGAAAAAGTCCCGTGGCACGATTTGATGTACGATCTGCGCCATGCAGCTGTGATGCGCACTAAACCCTCCCCTAGTCCCTCGCCTTGTTTCACCCACGTCCGACGCACCTCATTCCAGTCAATGCCGCTATCGGGGCTTACATGGGAAATGCCGGAGGCTAAGCTCAATGTTTACGCGAAGCTATGACCAAGCTTGACATTTACTTTAATTTGATGTCGCTCTAGAATGCCGAATGTACTGTCTAGCTAGCTCAAGGCCGCGTCGGCACACCAGTGACGGGATAGAACTTCTCGTACGTCTACGTACTCGGACTTCGACTTCGAATAGGAATCAACTCCATAGATGCAAGGTCAAGTCATAACGCATCCCAAAGATTTATTTTCATATCGCATGGACCATCAAGGTCGTGACGGGGGTATCTCAAAGTACACAACTACTGTCGTACAGACCGTCGTCTGATTCCACAGCCCCGCAATCAGCTCAACCGCTCGAGGAATCCCTGTGCAATTAGTCGCTCGACATCCCCCTGTCGAACGTAGAGTTGACTGTTTTTCGTGAGGTTGATCACCCTATACCCCGCTAATTAGCTTCGTCGTAAGACCTTCAGGGAAGTTACCCCACATACCCGTACTCCGTCTGGATCTCTCCCGCGTCCTTCAACACGCGCACGTCGATGAATAGATCCTTTGGCGGCTCCAGCGTCCCCGTAAGATCGATGTCAGTCCATTGGCCTTTATATGCGGCTAGCATGTCGCCGTATTGCCGGAAGTATTCCTCTTCCTCGGGGCTTAGCGAGCTGTGTCCGCCTGCGCCCTGTACCGGGCCCCGGTCCCCGGACGCCTCGCTGGGCTGTTGCTGCTCCAGGACGTCGATGCCGGTCCAACAGAGTTCCTCGAGTTTCTCGGTTCGGACGCGGTGGTACGCCAGTAGGCAGCGTTTGTTTCGGCGCATGCACAGGTGGTCGACTAGGAGGGAGCATGCGATGGCTGGGTCGGCCGAGGGGACGAATGAGCCTTCAAAGGGCTCCAGCATGCGAGTCACATCTCGGTCCAGATCTCGCACCTCTCGAGTCACGGCGCGGACGATCTCGGTCTGGTAGGGTGGGAGATGGGCGAGGGATTGGGTTCGCTTTGCATGTTGCACCTGGATCCGTCGTCAGTATTTGTGCATTGTGGTCGACTAGACCTCGTAGTCGCCGAAGAATGACACGTACCAATTTATTACCCAGCTCGCCGTACATCGTGGTCGCGCGATCGGGATCGTAGAGCGCATCGCGGACGCGCTCTGGCGGGCGATCCATGGCTCGCCAAGATCGGCCTTAGTCAGGTGGAGTGCGGATCGGCAGGAACGGAGTATATCGACTGTAGTTAGAGCACGCTCTTTTCAGGAATCAAATGGATGGAAAATGGAGAAGATCATTTGACACATGTGGAAATTGACGTCTTCTTCTTGGTTGAAGGTCAAAGGTGGGATCCCATTGAGGAAGGGTACCCCCACGCTCGTCCAATTGTGAACATCACTACGCTCATCCCCATGCCCTGGTACTTTATCTACACCAATATACATACCTATCTCGGACCTTATGCTTTACCCAATTCAATATATTATACCGTAGAAGGTCATAGATGTTATACAAAGATACCTCGAAAGACATACCTGGATACATTCGACTATCCAGCGAAGTGTGCAGTAAGCCCATTCCGCGGCTCGTAAACACAGTGCAACGCACTTTTCCTGACTGTGTAGAGAAACAAGCTTTAGTATTGCATAGAAGCACGCATCTGATTGTATCCAGCCTGCATAATTGGCTCATACTTGGCCGGCTCATCAGCCCCCATACAAGACGGAATGCACTCGATCACAGAATCCGGATCCGGGGCCAGGAAGTAGGGAAGGGAGAAGCGTCTACGGGTCATCCGCTGTTCTCCTTCAAATCTATCGGCAAGCAGAGGGAGAGTGACTCGATGACTGGTAGAGCGGAGATGATCTGCGCCCGTTAGAAGAATTCGCACCTGAAGATGGCATAGTCCACCAACCGTTGCTCCATCTCTGCAAGAGGTCTCCCACATTCATGACAATGGAATTCTTCATGGGCGTGGCTGGGACAAAGCTGCCTGGCCTGTTCACGTCCTCGACTTCCAAACCGCCACAGTCATCCTGGAAGAGCAGGGTGATCGAGCTCCAGTCGGAATGAGCTGGACATCTCGCCGCACGATGACTCTCGAGTGCTTCTGCTGGGATGGGTGGGTAGTGTAAGAGACGCAGCTGGTTGTTATTACCGGAGTGCTTCTGCAGAAGATGGTTCTCATCCAGGTCCAAGCCAATGGCAAGGGCCTGTAAGATCTCGCCTCCCACACGGAAGCACTCCCAATAAAACCGAGTCATGAAAGTACGGAAATCCGGCAGAGATTCCTCGGGAATCCACTGGTTTGGTTGCGTTGGGTTGTCCTCGCTCCCGATATCATAGCTTTCCTGATTGGAATCAGCGCGGTAAATTTGACGACAAATGCAAGAGACGGTGCACGGCCGTTGAGAGATCGAGCGGATCGGCTCACCTTAACGTCGGGAACTTCTCTCAACTGTTCAGCCCGCTCCTGATCTTTGTCTTCGCTGATCGCCTGCGACACCTTCTCCAGGCCGGGCCAGGAATACCCTCTGTGAATAGCCCATCCTTCAGGATGAGGCGCCTTGAGCTTCTCATCTTGTGACAACTCGAAGAATTTGCGGGACCAGTAGAAAGCCTCATCCAGCAGCGGCTCGGGCAGCGAGTGGTTGATGATGTACACGAACCCCACCTTCTTACAAGCGGCGACGATATTCTGTGCTACTCGCTGGCGACCAGACCCGCCCAAGTTCCACTCGGCAAAATCGACGACAGGGATATTTATTTGCGCTGTCGAGTCCATGACGGGCTAATGGCTTCAGAAAGAGCGTGATCGGTGTAGAGAAGGACGAAGAGCGGATATGGCGGGCACCGCATATGCGTGGTGAAACCCCTCGTCTTAAGAGACAACACGACCCGCTGGGGATGGTTTCAAAAGTTCAGCCCGATATCTTCATAATGCGTGGACATTGCTCTATGAGTCCTGGACCTCGTGCTATGGCTACTTTAATTTAAATGGGACCAGGCTTGGAAGACGTGGCTGGTTGGGCACCGCACGACTCGTTGCTGTGGCAGGGATCTCGGTGGAGATTGATCGGCAGCACTACAATCATCTCCATCTCTCAACTTGCATCTCTCCGTCTTTTATTTTCATTCTTAAAGTCTCTGAAATTGGAAGTGCCGATACATTGTGAGTTCCCAAATCTAATCAATTACTTTGTTTTTCTCGTCGCGCCTCTGCTAACTGCCGTCTCACTGCTTTGAGTAGTTTGTTGACATCCCGGTCCAGCACCTCGATAAGAGCCCTCGATCAGCACTCTCGGTCGTCGCGAATAATGAGCATTTGGGAACATTGAAAACAACAATTGGAAGCAGAATCACTCGGTCGCATCTGATACAGTTGGACTATATTCGTCCCGGCCTCGAGAATGCGGGCTTCTTGGTGGATCGGAATCGGGGCCGCATTCCTTCCCTCCGTGCTCTCGATAGACACAGCGCCCTTCTCTGCACCCGAACACGTCGAGTCTAAACGGGCCTTTGAGGTCCTCCGAATTCTACGGCGCTCCTCCGACAGCTGCCCGAGCGGGTACAACCCATGCACCAGCCTGGGCAACTCAGACGCCTGCTGCCGACAGGGCACGAACTGCTCGCGCGATTCAGCGGACAACATTGCCTGTTGCCCCACTGGAGCCAAATGTACGGGTAGCCTGACAGGCACCTCCACAGGTGCTGCTGAGACGGGGAGCAGCTTCATGTTCCCAAGCGGTGCGACAGCAACGACGACGGCAGCAGGCTCGGAGGCTTCCATCACGGGCTCGACAGTGTCCGGGGCCTACCCATTTATCTACGTGCCTACTTCGTTCTCCAACGCTGCAACCTGCTCTTCATACTACTCGCTGTGTCAATCAGAGTATACGCAGTGCACTGGGGCGCTGCTAGGCCGCTACCAAGTGACAGTGGGTGGAGCCGGCGGGGCTGGAGTGACGGTGGAAGCGGTCACCGCAGCGTCGCAGGCCACGTCCATCTGTTCGAGCCTGAGCGCAAAGGCGTGTCATGGACTTAGCCTAAACTACTGTGCTTCAGTGGAGACGGCCGCGGCAGGCAGCACCAGTGGGAATGCGGCCATGCCGGGTCGAACGACGAGTCTTCAGGACTTAGTGTTTGGCTTGGCTGTGGGGGTTGCGGGTGTGTTTATCTGATGTGATATGATCTTGGTATGTGTATAGTCCTATTTTCGTGTCACTTTGATGTCCTCGCGGAGTTTGGGTCTCTCGAATTGAATCATTTGATTGTGAATGCAGCCAACATCCCGGGTTCTCAGGCTCTTTGGGCCGCCCCGGCTGACCCGATGCTGTCTCCGGTGATTCTTGCTCAAGCGTTGTAGTATCTATTCCCCCTGAAGAGCAAAGTCCACTTTCTTCTAAAAAGCAAGTTAAACTATATGTAGAGCAGCAACCTAAAAAGTGACAGCAGATGGGCGGTCCGACCGCATGTTGATCGCTGCCACGCGGGGAGGGCGGTTGCAGAGGGGCGCACATGCAGTGATGAATTGGCCTGTTAGGTTGAAGTAATCCGAAAATCAATCCGAAACCCAGCCTCCATGAGAATCAAGGTTAAAAAAAAAAGGTCGAAGTGGATGACTTGGTTGGGTGTTTTAGGCGCTTGGCAGGAAATGGGGTGGTTGGGGTATACGGAGGCTGGGAAAACAACTCATTTGTTTTGCTGCAGTACCCTTCTTCTCTCTTTCACATTCTCTTCTCACTCCTTTCCTCTCTACATTCCAAGTCTACTTTGGTCTGGAAACCTTTGTTTGCCTTTCCTAGGAGCAGTGATCTACGATCGCTTCCAGAGTACAAGAGGCGGGGACAACGTTGGAATCCCAGCATTCCCATAAAAACGTGCACCACGATTTACGACCTCACGAACATTCCTCGAAACTCCTAAGAACCAAAAGAACCAACCGAAAGCAGCAGCCCTGCGAGCTTTTCGTCACTCCCCATCCGCCATGCGGTCCCTCTCCGCCATTCCAACGCTCTCCACTCTGATCTTACTACTCCACTTTCTACAACTCACGATCGCAACTCCCTTCTCGTTCAACGAAACCGCCCTCGAAATTGAGCAAAATGCCCTTGAAAAGCGATGTGCGAATCCTTGCGGCTATAATGGCTGGCTTTGCTGTAAATCTAGTCAGACCTGCAACACCAACAGCGCCGGCCAAGCGGAATGCCTAGACGGCTCGAGTAGTGGCAGTGGCAGTGGCAGTTGGCAATATTATACAACCACCTATGTGGTCACCGAAACGGAGCAATCCACCATCACCTCCGTCTGGAGCAGTCACATCGCAACCTCCACGGGAACATGCAGAATCGACCTCGGCGAGGTCAAGTGCGGCACCACCTGCTGCGATGCTGCAGAGGAATGCCAGGACGGCGAATGTGTGGCTGAGAGCTCCTCTGCCGCCGTCACAGGCTCTGAAGCAACAGGGACGGGCGAAGCAAGCCCCGGCGTGCGAGAAACGAGCAGTGGCGCATCAACCGTGACGCAGACCTCAGCACCCACCATTACCCAGGGATTCATCGCACCCGTTGGAACAGACGGAGCCGAACTGATCGGAGCCAAGGCGACCAGCAATGGAGGAGGACTGAGCGGCGGCGCAATCGCAGGAATCGTGATCGGTACCATTGCAGGTGTCGTCTTGCTTCTGCTCCTCTGTGGCTGCTTGTGCTTTAAGGGCGCCCTGGACGCTCTTCTTGCAGCCTTGGGCATCAAGAAGCGCCGCAGACGCGAGTCGGTTGTCGAGGAGCGATACTCGCACCATTCACACGGCAGTCGCCCTCGCCCCCAGGGTCGAACTTGGTTCGGAAGCAGGCCAGCAGCAGCAGGAACGGAGAGCTCGGTCAGTGAGAAGAAATCCAAGTGGAGTGGCTGGGGCACAGTCGCCATTATCCTGGGAGCACTTGCGCTTTGCTTGGGATTGAAGCGACGCAGGGATCGTGAGCACGAAGACGACGACAAGACCAGTTATACTTACCCGAGTTCGTACTATTACTACTCGGACTACACGCGGAGTAAGTCGATCATCCCCGACAAGGATCACCAAGGGTAGTACTGACATTCTTCACAGGTAGCGACAGTTCTGGCGGACGAACACGAGACACACGGCGGTCTCGGCGCTCAGGGCGCTCACGGGCACGTTCAGGCCGTTCCTGATGAGTCGGATTGATGGGTTCGGAGGCTCACAAGGCCCTTGACCGATCTGCTCTCCGCGACTCCAACTCCATTATGCATTTGACGGCGCTTGCTATGATTCATGTACCATTATGACCTTCCGCAATGCTTTCGTCCTGGGCAGGACGATATGTTTTGCTTTTACTGATGTCGATATGAGTTTGGACCTCGGATTTGATTTTTTTCTTAAATTTCTTTTTTTTTTTGCCTGCCCATGATGACCAAAGGGCAGCTTGAGATGTAAATATGAGAGATGAACGGGACGAAAATATGAATGAACTTCCATAACCTGGTCTTATAAGATAAAATACTATGCATTAGTTGTCTAGTCCAGACTGTAGCTTCTAGAGCGTCGACGTGACTGCTCAGGGACGGTTGCACGCAGCAGAGAGCCCTGATTGGGGCCGGTCTTGCAGGTACAATAGGCTCTGTTCGCAAGGATGGGCCCTCCGGGCAATCTGCATGTGCAATGCGAAGTAGCTCGGCAATTGGATCAAGTCCATGACTCCAATCAGACAAATCGAAGGTGTATAAGAAGGAAGGGTGAGATGGCAAAAACCGTGAGAGGTGTGACAAGGGCACACAGAAACCTTTAGGTCCGCGCTTCTCCCCGCCTTCCGACCCGAACTTCTCTCTTCCTCTCCTTCTCTTCAGGCTACGATCACCACCCCCGGGTCTCCGTCAATCAATGACCCTCTCCCTGTGTTTGATGTTCTGACCCTTTCTACCCTTTTCCCTTCGATACCCACTTCTTCCATCTCTGCCGTACCCCTCGTTCTGGCCAGGCCCGACCCTTCGGAGTATTACGAGTTCCCCGAAACGACTCATCACCGCTCGCCATGCTCCAAGCGCAGAGCCAGCACGTCTTCTCCCACCAGCATCAGTACCCTCAGGCTGATCCCTCGTGGCTGCAGCACCAGCAGCAGCAACAACAGCAACAGCACCACCAGGCCCAGCCGCACTCGCAGCACCAGCACCAGCACGCCTCCCTAGTCGCTCAGCAGCAGGCTCAGGTCCAGGCCGCCGCTGCCGCCGCGCAACAGCAGCACTATGGCCGCCTCGCTATGAGTGGTAACGGTGCCGCGAACCCTGCGCAGGGTGCTGGGGGTGTCGCCGGCATGGGCGGAGAGGGTCTTGCGAATGCAGTCTCCGTCATGGACGGTGGCATCAGCGAGGAGAATCGCAAAGTCTTCATCTGGGTGGCGGAACTCCTAGATCCCGCCCGTCGCGAAACGGCGCTCATGGAGCTCAGCAAGAAGCGCGAGCAGGTCCCTGAGCTGGCGCTGGTCATATGGCATTCATTCGGTATGTTCCCCCGGGGCGCATCGTGGGGTGGCTTTTCCGACCGCAACTAACCATCCGCAACTTGCAGGTGTTATGACTGCTCTCCTCCAGGAGATCATCTCTGTCTACCCCCTGTTGAATCCCTCGCAGTTGACCGCCGCGGCGTCGAATCGAGTCTGCAATGCGCTGGCGCTCTTGCAGTGTGTCGCATCGCACAATGAGACTCGCACACTCTTCTTGAATGGTAAGCGCGGGCCATCCTAACAAAATGCTCCGTCGGAATATCGCGGCTAATTTTCTCCTCGCGCCATACAGCTCACATCCCCCTTTTCCTCTACCCTTTCCTCAACACGACCTCGAAGTCGCGCCCCTTCGAATACCTGCGCCTCACGTCGCTGGGCGTTATCGGAGCCCTGGTGAAGAATGACTCGTCGGATGTGATCAACTTCCTCCTGACCACCGAGATTATCCCTCTGTGCCTTCGTATCATGGAGACCGGGTCCGAGTTGAGCAAGACCGTTGCCATCTTCATCGTTCAGAAGATACTTCTCGACGACATCGGCCTGGCCTACATTTGCGCGACATATGAGAGGTTCTATGCGGTGGGTACCGTCCTCAGCAATATGGTCACTCAGCTGGTGGAGCAACAGACGGTCCGACTTCTCAAGCACGTCGTGCGATGCTTCCTTCGGTGAGTCCTTTCGTCCGTTCATCATATATGGATGTTTCTAACAACAGATATAGTCTGAGTGACAACAGCCGAGCCCGCGAGGCCCTTCGACAATGTCTGCCCGAGCCCCTTCGAGACGCCACGTTCTCCTCCGTCCTCCGCGACGACGCAGCCACCAAGCGCTGTCTGGCCCAGCTCCTGATCAACCTCTCAGACAACGTGTCTGATGGAGCCCCGGCGGCCATGTAACATACGCAAACG
Organism: Penicillium silybi; assembly: GCA_027569585.1. Classification (NCBI taxonomy): domain Eukaryota; kingdom Fungi; phylum Ascomycota; class Eurotiomycetes; order Eurotiales; family Aspergillaceae; genus Penicillium; species Penicillium silybi. The sequence continues at coordinate 49,312 of JAPDFI010000040.1, forward strand.
CATTTTCTTTCTTCGCGGGATTTGTTTTTCAACCTTACGATATGCATGGGACAGGTTACTGGCGAGTATCGGTCACAAGGCGCAAAAGTTTCTGGGTCAGCATTTGATGAGTCCACCCATCGATGATGGGATGCGTCATCTGTTTTCTCTTTCTGGTTCTTTTTCGATTTATCTGGGACAGTTTCCGGTCTTCGGTGAATTTTCGTGTTGATGGGAGGGGACTTATGTATTCCTATGTCCTTTTTTTCTTTTTTTTTTTTTCGTGTGCTTTACCTGCATCTTGCTTTTTTCAGAGACATGCTTCCATTTCCATTCCTCCCCGTCTCTTTTTCGTGGCGCTTGCAGTCGGGTGGGGGTTTCTGGCCGGCGCTGTTGCATTTTCTACCCTCGACGATCCGCTTATTGCTCTACGAAGATAGACCCCTTGAGCCAGAGATACCACGGTGCAGTCGTCGATTTGTTTGTTGCGTCCGTGTATATGTCTGCAAAAGAATGTACTTGAATGACTATGAACCTTGACCCCTAGATGCCACCTGGATAGGTCTTCTAGATGGCCCCAAGCGTAGTTTTTCCAAGGTGACTGCTTCCAGGCAGGCAATAAACCCACAATAGATCTATCTCCTATTGTCTCTATTCAGCGCAGTGTTAAGAAAGGAACCAAGGGGTGCAACTTTGAGCCGCCCAAACGCGGTCCGCACGTGATCCACCCGTCGACGCGCCCTTCACTGAGATCATCTCCGTCGCCTCTCGACACAAAAGAAAAAAAAGGCCCCTCTTCCCACCGTCACCCCTGGAACTTTATTCCAATCTTATTCTTATTTTCACAGACCTACAGTGTAACTGTGATACCTTCAACCAATTGCCTCCCCCTCCCGCGGATTCCCCGTACACCACCCCGGTCTGAACGGCCTCGTTCCGCCGCGATGGGATCGCGAAAGCGCAGCCGCTCCGAAGCGGTCGCTGCCACCGAGCAGCAGACCCCCCCAGAAGAACCTGGTCTGCTCCAGCGCATCAGGAACAGTTGGGAGTTTGCAAGTCTCATGCAATACATTGCCATCTTTGGACAAGTCATGAAGATTGACGAAGAGTTCGAAATTGAGGTACGCTCGTTGATTCCCCGCTGTAGCTGCGTGGGTGTCGCGCATTGTGGCGCAAGGATGGGATGGATGGATTCGTGCTTGCACGACCTCCCTGACCGGATCTGAGCTGACATTCACTGTGAATCACAGGACCTGGAGGACGAATGCATGAAGCCGGAACCTTCGCACAAGTTATTGGAGATTGGTCTATGTCTGTTGAAGTGGATTTCTTCACATCGCGGTCTGACGTACGTGACATATGGTGGCCCTCTTGTCGGACGAGATTTGGACTGACAGCGCAATCCAGGTTCGACAATTTTGACGAGTATACAAAACGCCAGTACAATGCGAAAGCCCCTCACATCACAAACCCCTTCGGATATGATGAACAGCCTCGGAGGTTCTTGGATTTTGATGTCTTGCTGAAACTGCGTGTCCTGCACCAGTTGTCCGTATGGACGTTCTGGAATGCCGACCGTATTCGCGACAAGATGCCTGAGAAGAAGGAGTCTGAGCAGCTGCAGTGGGTGGGTTGCGCCTTTCTTGCTGAACGAAAATAACTGTGTCCTTGCTGACTTTACAAGCGTATCGAAGAGCTCGGATTTGACCGTGAGGGTCGAACCTACTACGTCCTGGATGACAACCGTCTCTACCGCCGCACCGATCCTCCCATTCCTGCTCCCTCCCGCCCCAAGAAGAAGCCAAAGAGCAGAACCTCCCGGGCATCACGCACATCGAAGCGGGCATCCAATGTCGCTGCAGAAGAGCCCGAGGACGATGAGATCATTGGCGAGGACGGAGCTGTTGGGCCTGAATACAAGTGGGAGTGCGTGTGCGTCACCCTTGCCGACTATCAAGGGTTCCTGGACAGCATTCGCAAGAGCAAGGATGCAGATGAGAAGTATCTGCGCCAGCAAGTAGAAGATCATATCTTGCCTTTGCTGGTGCAGGCCGAAGAGGCGCAACAGCGCAAGCGACAGAAGCGCGAGAAGGAGCTCCTCAACATGCAACTGCTTGCCGGCGCTAAACGGTCGAGCCGACTTGCTGCCAAGGAAGAAAAGGAGCGAGCAGAGAAAGAGGCCATTGAAGCTGCTCTCAAGAAAGAAGCTGACCTGGCCGAGGCTCGCAAGGAGCAGGCGAAACAGCGACAGCTTGAGGATGACCGGCAGTCTCGTATGATGACTCGTGAGCAGCGCATCAAGGATCGCGAGCAGAAGCGAATCCTACACGAAGCAGAGCTCGAACGACTTGCTGCCGAGCAGGAGCGGATTGAACGGGGCGAGAGCAGAGTTTCCGCTCGTAACCTCAAGGCGGAGCTGGAGAAGTCGCAGAAGAATTTGGCAGAGCTCTCGCAGGATGACGAGTGGATCTTTGACTGCTCCGGCTGTGGTGTGTATGGCCAGAACCTGGACGATGGAAGCCACAGTGTTGCTTGTGAAAAGTGCAATGTATGGCAGCACAGCCATTGTCTCGGCATCTCCAAGGGAGATGCGGAGAAGGACGATTTCCATTTTGTTTGCAGGGACTGCAAGAGAAAGGAGGAAGATGCCAACAAGCCTAAGCTCCCGCCCTTGAAGTTCCGTCTCAGCGCATCGGCGTCACCTTCCTCCGCTCCTCCTACTGGCAAGAAGCGCAAGGTTGAAGACGATGAGATTGCTCCACCATCCCCAGTGAAGCAAACTCATGCGGCTCTCTCTGGTGCTCAGAATGGACATCGTACACAGCCTGCGCCGCCCTCTCAGCCCCGCCTTCCATCTTTCCCCGGCCAGGGCAAGTTCTATGTTCCTCCTTCCCCCGAGCGTCGTCCCTATCCTGCTCAGTCTCATCTTCCATCTTCAAGCCCTCCACACCCTCCCTTCTCTCCGCCGAGGGGAATGGGTGCTCCACCTCCAATGCAGTCTATCATGGGCCAACCCGATCTTCCTCGAATGCAGCCTATGCAACCGGGCCCTCATCTCCCTTCGATTGGATCCTTTGCACGCCCGTCATCCTCTCACTCTGGGTACGGCCCGGCCTCGGCTCAACCCTCCATGTCACCCACCCAGGGCAACCGGGACGTCGGACCTATTGCAGGGTTCCCACACGCTGCCGCTGCCAACGGATCCGCTGCAGTGCCCGGTACCTCATCGTTTGAGAACTACGCACCTCGTCCTCATTCTGGCTATGGAGGTACCCCCACAATGTCAAACAGATACCCTTCCTTTTCTGCCTCTGCGACCCCAAATGGCAACCATTCTTCACCACCACACAGCTCACACGGGATGGGAATGTCGGGAATCAGTCCGACAAAGCCCTCTCCCCGGCCGATGACATCGGGTGGCATGGCAGGCGCCCCAGTGCTCCCTCCAATCCGCAGATTGGAACCGAGCCCTAAGCTCATGGGCCGCAGCTCACCAGATGCGCCAATTCCGGCGCCAGTGAAGTGCATGACCCCCGAGCAAGAAGAGCGCCGACAACGGGAGAACGCATCGGTCTTCCAACAGAGCCATGCCTACTCCGGCAACGGTCAGCCAACCCTCATGTCGTCGCCCTCAATGAACCGCATCCCATCTCTCGGCCCGGCCGCAACCTCCCAATACCCTGAGCCAGTCCCCTCCCCGCAGCATGGTACCAATGTTTCCCGTCAGTGAAACAGACAGAAATAATAAAAAGGAGATGTTTGAGTGCATTGCGAATTACCCCTGCGAAATGTTCGTGAGTGACCGGGTGCTTCTCAATTAAAACTTTGGTCATAGCTGCAGTCAAATCAAGCATTTGAAGAAAAGCTGCAGTATTGTGGATACTCATAGGGCCTGCGTTGACTTTTTTTTTTCCCTGACGTTCGTTTTGACTCTGCGGCTAAACTTTTCGATCTCGCTCGATCGAGTCTGAGATCGAGACGAATGGTGGCCGGCCGGAGTTATTATCCCCCACCCATATCCTCCGACGTTGGGGGTGATCATCATTTATCGTCTCTTTGCGCTTGGTTTTGGCAGACTTTTGCATCTTCTCTTGCATTGGTCTATCAAAATGGGTTGCTGCCGTCGGCGTCGATGGTGGTTGCACCCAGTTGTTTTTTAATTTTATTTTTTACCTTCTCTTTCTTGTCTTCGGTGACTGATGAGATCGTGTGGGTTTGACTATCTCGGCGTTTCCTGTTTCTTTCGACGGCTTGAATGTGCATTAAGATGGTTGGGGACTTTGGGCGTTTTCAGATGGCACCTTCGCGGGGATGGGACATTGTATCCTAATAGACTATTTTTATTTGATTCGACATTTACTCATGGCGTTTGTATTGTGAATGAGATGTATTAGGTCAATAGAGATGTGTTCAATTGACTCGATGTTGTCGATGTATGATCTGGGCTATAGTAGTGACTCGCAGCCGGGACATTGAAAGAAGCGGTCCTCAGGATGAAAATCTTATTACTTTCTATATTCTCCAGGGGTGTCTACAATCTTCCAGAGCCTAAGTAAGAATCATTGTATATCAAACAATAAGCCGTGTTTCCTCTCATATGCTTATGTTTACCGCAAACCTATATTTGAAAGTTTGAGATACCTAATCTCTATGCTGCACACCCGAAGCTCCAGACCGAACAAAAGTACCAAGTACCACAACAAAAGAATTGTAACCCGGCCAGTCGACAAGGTAATCGATCGATCGCATGCAACTGCAGTCCACATAACAACGGCACTAGGGAACCCCATATCCGCTACATCAGACGCATTTGTATGCGAACCCGTCACACCCACAAACAGCCCTGAGCACGTTGGGGGCGAATAAACTACCGAACCCACTTAGAAAAGCCACTACACCCAACCTAATCGGCACTAGTAACGAGAGAAAATACAGAACGACACCGGAGGAACGGGAGAAACCGCCCCGATCGATTTGGCCACACACTAACGAGGCTCCGCGTGCAAGCGATGACTAGATCACGCTAAGTATAGACGCGCGCGCGATCTACATTACATCTGTTGGCCCGAGCTGCGACCTGCGAGCTGCCCCTTTTACCGTATTTGCTTTTCGGTTGGACCTGTCGCCCACAGCTTTGGTTGCTGACATTACGCTGACAGTTGATACGTCGTTCGTGTTTCCCCTGTCAACGTAGTACAGAATGTTGGGAGCATGAGTTTTAATATCGATCGACGGGGACTGCAGATCAGCGCGAGTCGTGGGTCACTTTTGGACCGGACACCAATCCCTCCGACTGTGCCAAACTTGATGATGCAGGGTAACGTCCACTATAACCGGACACTCTTCCCCGTCAAGCTATGGCCCGAAACGAGCAAAACCGTTCGGGATCATCCGAAAATGAGGCAAAACCTCCCGACGAGGGTTACAGAATTGATGGGCTTTTCGGTAGTTGTCACATCGCGAATGCAGAAATGGCAAATACGAATTTATCCAATACTCAAATTGAGTCTGGTCTGGGCCAGACCAGAACGTGTTCGTATGACGGAAATCAAAATCCTCGTTGCTGCAGCTGTCAGAGCTAGTGCGCAGATAGTGTGTCAATATACGCAGCCCCTAACACCCAATTCTGACTTCCACTCCCCTTTTTCCCTATGAGGCGGAAGAAGTAAAAAAACAGAGTTTGGACCCTTTGACAGGTCGATCAGGATCAGGGTCATGGCTCCCTTTCCCTTTTCTCCCAGCTCCACACCTGCAACTCATTTTACCGTGGTGGAGCAGTGGAGCATCCCGGGCCTGGCCCGTCCACCCGCACATTACGGCGATCGAGCCATGGATGAGAGCTATGGCCACGCCGGATTTGTTAGGAGTCTCGTTACTGGTGATGCCATCGAACTTGGCCTGCGGATGGGTCCACGATGGAAACTATAATATGTTTAGTGTCTAGTTGAAATCTGGTTCTTTTCTCTATGTGGCAGGAGACGGGCAATGGGTAGGGCAGAGATGCCTAAACGGCCGGTGGAGTTTGGTGTAGTATTTGTCAACTGCGCGGATGCCCTGCGCTATCGAGAATACGGACTACCGGTTTCCGGTACACAATTGCATTCATGCCGCTGCAGACTGGAGATGTCGTCCCTGTTGCTCCTTCGGCTTTCATCGGGGACTATCCTCGTGCTGTGCGAGATCCATCTGCTTGATCTACACGGCATTGCAGAGAAGGTAACCGGTTGCACCGGGACGATGACGAAGTAGCCGTAGCTCTGGGATTTTGCCTCTCTGCCGGTCACAGAGTCGGCCGACTTCACCATAGGAATACTTCGAATAGTTCCTGGAATGACATCTTTCCGAATCTGGCCAAGCTCCTCAATCCCACCCATCGGTGGATCAAGTCCGCATCTGCGCCGTTCGGCTGAGTTCGGGGACGGCAGAGGGTCCTACACGAGACGTGTGACGAGGAAGCCGGGGTGACCTGGAAGCGTGAATCTATCACATCTTCCATACTAAAAGCCCCTCGAGACTACTCGGAGTTTCTTGAGTGACCCACAAACTCCGAGCTGGGGAATTGCGCACGGCCAGAAACTCTAAAAGATGTGTGTGGGGTTCGGCGGCTCAACCTAAATGCAGCAAATGCAGCCCTAATAGGTCCACAGCCGCAAGGTTCTCGGCGAGGCCGATTTCAATGCGCGATCAAATGACCGGACGGAGCTGTTGGGGCCCAGAGTGGCGCTAAATGATAGGGGCTCAGCGTCTCTCCCTGCCGCTCATGACGAACACACTATCCCCTGTTGATCGGACTGCCTCGCCGATCGTGCATTTGTGGTTCAGACTTCTTGGCATGAATGTCCAGAACTGGGTCTGGAGCATCGTGATTTGATGGAAATCCTTTGCGGTATACTCTAACCCAGCGCTGGAGTATGAGTTACTCCCGGTGGTGACTCGGATAATCAAGTCCGCTCGACGAGGACTCCGGGAGCTCGGTGCCGGGAGTGTGGCAACGTACATCACTTGGTGACATGCACGCTCCAAGAGAGGCAGGTGGAAATGACCGAGGAAATGTTTTGCGAGATGTGCTACGGGAGATTAAGAACTGTGCTCGGGAGAGGGCAAATGGGTCCAACTCGTGCACGGGCACGGATCTCAGCATAATGATCGACGCCCGTTGAGAAGATAGGCAGAGCACCTGCACTAGTTGGGCTCAGAGTTCTAACGGTCAACAACTAGGAAGAAAAGAGCAAAGTGGAGCGAGGGCCGAAATCAAGTCAATCACACGCGCTAACCGCATCACACTGTGCAGCAGCTGTGCTCATCAGGACACCGTCGACTGGGTAGCCAATCGCCGCTTCTCCTCGCTTGTTGGATACGACATTGGGTGTGTTCACCCGGGTGCCACGTTGCTACCTTGCCTGAATGAGAGAGCACATGGCACGGCTTGAGTCACGCTAGTTGAAGTTCGTCAGATCCCTGTATAGTTCGGCTCTCTGTGCTCCTCACGAGCTGCCTACTCCCACTCTTTCGATATTCAAAGGAGCGGTCAACAGGGGGGATGCAGGGCCTGGGGAGGCGTGTGCTGCGCCCCGTTTATCACCTCCCGGTCATCACTTCCCCATTCACGGTGATTGAAAGGCCTGGGGCACAGCCCTCCCCGCGCTATCGGATGACGAGCCCTGTTCGCCATGATTTGGAATTCCGCCTCAAAACCATGGATACCCTGGCTGCCACGTTTCTACCCGAGACGGTTAGGTGCAGACGGACTTGCCATGGGTCAAGAGCCCGGCTGTCCAGCCCAGCCAGAGGAGTGGTAGATGGCGCGAGTCGAGTGATGATGGCCCGCACTTATCTCCAATGTGTACGGTGATGTACTGACGAGTAGCGAATAGATATTGCTTTGAACCCGTTGGTGCCGACGGGCGAGTACGCCCGGTTCAAATTAGAAAGGCGCGATGGCGGGAATTCGGAGGCGAAGCGGGGAACGAGGATGGCACTTGCGGTACCAACGGTAGTGACGGCATCAACGGGATCGTCGAGTGGCCTCGTCCATTTCCCTCGATAACGAGCCGTCTACCGCACGGTCTCGGCTACTCCCACATGGGTAGATCTCCCTTTGCAGCATCGGACTCGAGACTCCAAGTCTCAAAGTTTCAAAGAGAAATGAGAACGACAACGGGAATCAGTGAAACTGCTTCGAAACACCAGCTCCTGGCGTATTCTTAGAACATCGTCGGAATAGGAGAACGACGGGGATCCTTGAAACGCGCGTGTCTTGACAAGACCGGGGAGACGCTCGGGGATTTCACCGTTGGATTCGTTGAAGTGATTATCCATCTGAGCCACCCTCCTCAAACTGTCTCGAGTAAACCTGTTCACCCCTGCCGGTCAGCAGACTAGTGGCGGCTTATGCTACTGTAGTCGTGTTTTTTATTCTTTCTTTTCTTTTTCTCACCCTCTTCAACCTTCTAAAAATTCTGGAAGGCTGAGAAGGCTTAGATGGGCCCTGGCGAGGATCGCTGCAGTCGAGCTTGTTCCCAATTGGAAAGCATGCTGCAGGGTTCTGACACGCTGAACTCTGGGTCGATGGGCCTGAACGCCGTTTTAGATGTCCCCGAAGTATTCTCACTGGTCCCCTCGGCATTAGGAAGGGCCAAGAAGGCGGTGTCTATCCATGGAGGTGGCCCTGGGCACGGGAATAGAATGTATACGAACGGAATACTATTTCCTGGAACACGGAGTGTTGCCAGAACACGGTCGAGTGTGGAATGGCGGATTGCCTCGAGGTACGCGTTTGAAATTGGGTGGTCCTGTCAGCACTGTTCACTGTGTTGACTGCGTTGACTGCGTTGACTGTGTTGCCAGGGCGAAGATAAGCTCTCAGGATACCTGGATGAGCCCCGTCGCGCTCAGACCTGCAGGTTCTAACTTTGTCGACCACATGGCAACTTTCCTTTCATCATTTTAAAACCCTACATACACCGAAGATTGAAACAAAGAACATACTCCTTCGAGACGACGATCAGAGAAAACGTGGCCGGGCGTTCCTGCGTGAAGCCACCGGGGACCATAAACCCCATGCTCACCTTCCCTGCAGACTCGAGGTGCACTCACCGCATCTATTCCCAACCACTCGACCCCGGTCGCAGTATCAAAGGGTCACCTGGCAACTAGCTCAATCCGGCCGGGTGCAGGAGTTCGCCCCGTAAGCGCCAGACGCTCGTCTCTGCTCAGATATCCGTGACGTAACGATTCAACAGATCAATATCAAATCAATCCCATAGGAATCTAAAGTCCAGACTTCGGTGGCGGCTCGTACCCCGGACGATCACACGTTTACGGATCTACTCGGCACCGCAGGTCGAAACCGTGTACTTCGAACTATACGGGAAGGGGTCCAAGTTAGGGCAGGCTGAGCCACCGGTCCACTCGGGTTTAGCGCACGCCAGGTTCATCCCGTCCACGCTTCGCCGGATGCATCAACCAGGCCAATCCAATGCAATCCAATGTCCAATGATCCTGCAGGTGGCGCATTTCCCCCCTAATCTGGTGGCGATCTTGGCAAAAGCGCAGTCGACGATCCTAGGATCTCGAGGTGACGGCCTCGACAGACTCCACTCCTGTCAAAGTCTGGTCCAACCCCGTCGATCATGGGGATCTCCCCACCCCTCCTTGCCTCCATTTTGCTCTTACTATGGGAAATTGGAGATCTAGGGGAGTTGTATCGTGGTCCCCGAGTTCTCGCCCTTCTACTATCGCCCTCAGTTCCTCGGTCTCTGTACTCATAGTACTATATATCAAGAACTACTACGATCCAACCATGGTCGACACGGTGATCGGATCATCTGTATGATGCCATTCAAACGATCGAGATCTCAGGTGAGGCCTCGAGCCTCGACGGTAGGGATCTCCCTTGGGATCGTGGAGGGCGAAAAGCGGTCCACACCAACGCCCAGGAACTAGCGCGTTAGCCCGTATCTAGGTAACGGAGTTGTAATGAAATGCCGGCAAGTATGACAGTTCATTTACAATGACTTGCAGGCTTAGCACGGGGATGCATGCCGTCGATAGATTCATCTGAGTACCCCTCGACCCTAGCTGCGTGAAAATCGCCTGCCCTAGATGTATAGCGATTCTGACTGCCATCGCTCGATCTGGAAGCTTGCATCATCTGGTGGGTACATGACATCCCATGATTGCTTTTCCCGTACACTCCATTTACAGCTTTCCCCCATGTCGCTGCCCAGTCCGACAATACTGGATTCCTCTCATCAATCCCTTCGGTCACTATCTTTTTTTCTTTTTTCTTTTTTCTTTTTTTTCGCATTTGCATCCGGCCTATCGCATCCCCGGATGCTGTGCAACACCCAGTGGAAAGTTCCTAGAGGTCCATGGTCCGTGTGTCATCCCCCTCGCATTCGAGCATCGCTTTGGGCGAGAGCTAGCCATGACCCGGCGCCAATCCACATGTGGGCTCCCATCCCAGCCTGCTCTATTCTTAATCTCTCACACGGTCTCGTACCGGGGAGCAAGATCAGATGAATGAAATCTATCCTTTCTTGCGTTAAATTCAGAACAAAGAGCGTGGCAGGAACGTGGAATGTCGATACCGTCTCTAGACCGTACCGGGGAACAGAGATGCAGACTGCCAGGGCCAACCCACCCCCAAGAAAATAACGGAAAACAGCATGAAATTAATAGTCCGGACGAATGAAAAATCACGGTATTAAGCCAATCGGGAGTAGACAAAGACCTAAAATCTGTGACAAGCACCGATTTGAACCTAAAAGGGAGGAAAATAAAAACGGCACCAAAACCAAAATGTTCCAAAAGCCGATACAATAAAGAAAAACAAAAATAAAATAAAACCAGAATACACTAACGGGCAATCTAGAGAACTAGCTCCCCGCTCACAGTTCGTCTCTTGAGTCAGTAGCCTCTCAGCCTCTGGTTCGTGACCAACGTCCCATATCTTGCTCCTCTCTCCCTCTTCTATCAAGAGACCAGTAGCCTTAGGGCCTTATTTATTAAACCGCCCCGCCCGGTGGAACTGACAAGTCTGGACTTTGCACTTTACTTTTTCTCCGTTTGTTCTTTACATCCAATCCAATTGCGGTTTGTCTCACCTGCCATCTGCCATCCGCCATCTTGTCTGAGTCGCTTTCAGGAGTCGTGAGACCGTCGGCTGCAGGGTGCCACGACAGAGAACGCACGCTTCCTTCTACCCTTTTTCTTCTTCTTTTCTCTTTCTGGAAAGCTCTTCCGGTCTTCTTTTTCGCGGACCTTTCCTTGCGAACCGGGCTGTACCTGCTTTCCGGCCATCTCCACTACTAGAGAGATCATCTACTACACAATGGCTGCTACACCAAGAGAACTACCGCTTTCCCCTCCCCAGTCCGGAGGCGAGCTCACTCCGGAGCGAGCTTCTGACCAGAACGGCGTCTACGTTCCGGTCTTTCTTACCAACAGCGTGGAAGACTTCAAGATGCCCGGCGAATATGAACATGGCGCTGGTCCGTCATCAATGGTAAATTCCCTCTACTCAGCGAGCCTTGCCACTGTCCTGACCGATATACCCGGTAGATCTACACTTCTCCTCCCTCTTACTTCCACCAACACACTGGATACCCGACTCCCATGCCTGCTTCAACTCCTGTAAGTACTGCACCTCTCTCAATGTTCAAACCACATGCTAACCGAGAGAAACTGAAGGTGCATATGGGCAACACTCTGGTCCACACACCACCTCCCGTGACTGATGAGTCTATTTCCATGATGGGATCTCTCCCAGCTCGCTCCTCTCCGGGCCGTCGTGCCTCTCCCCCCAAAGCAAAGCTCGGTCGGACTCCTCGTGAGCGACATAACCGTGCTCGACGAGGAACAAATTCTTCAACTCAGACCACCCCACTCAGCGCGCCACTGAGCGAACTGACTGCGCATATGACCAACGTCCCGCTCCGGGATATGGAAGCCTGGGTGCACCGATCAACGGAGGTTCGTCTGCAAGAAAAGGCTGAAAAGGGCAAGGTTGCCCGGCCCATGAACTCCTTCATGCTTTACCGATCTGCTTACGCAGAGCGTAGCAAGCGACTTTTGAGCCAGAACAACCACCAACTTGTCTCCCGCGCTGCTGGTACGAGCTGGAAGCTGGAACCCGCCCACATCAGGGACAAGTACGAGGAGCTGGCACGGATCGAGCGCGAAGCCCACTCCCGTGCCCACCCTACCTACAAATTCAAGCCCAACAAGGGCCCGCCCACGACCACTCGCAGACGCGGTGAGCTTACACCTCCGACTTCGACGGCTTCAGGCTCTTTTGAAGATACCCCCAGCCCCTTCCCTAATAGTTGGGATGATGACTACATGGTACCTCCGATGCACAGTCGGAATGAAAGCTTCGAGTACCGAACCAGCAGCCGAGCCTCCACTCCCTTCGGCTCTCCCGACTCCTTCATGTCGCAGTCTGGTTACATCGGCTCACCGTGGAACACAAGTCACCCTTCTGGTATGCCAACTGTGCACCCTCATGCCCTAAACATGGGGTATGCTGAGGACGTGCACTTCCGTCGAGGCAGCCCCATGCCTCAAGAAGTCCAATACGGAGCCTCCAACGGCCTGGCTGGACTTCCAGGGGGTACCCACCACGAGCTGCTTCAGCCACCGGCAGCCCATTCCCTGCCCGGCCACGTTGCCGAGGGCCACATGGACCCCCAACTACTCAACTATCAAAGCGATGCCCTCCCGATCCCGGCCCCGAATGGCCAAAGTTATCCCACATCCGAATTCTCGGCCTGGGAGGACGAGACCGGCAACAATTATCTGCCCACGGGCTTACCGTCAGGCCTACCGTCGGGCTACCCGAGCCCGATCCCATATCCCAACTCCCACTTGACCGACGACTACCTCCGGAGCGTGCATCAAGACCCCTCTCTTGCCCCATGGAACCAACAGCACGAATCATTCTAAATATGAAGTGCATCAATGCCCAAGATCGGAGGAGTCGCGAAACAAAATGTATCGGGGCGGATATCTGACGGGCTGGCCCATGTCTTGCTACTGCGTTGAGTTCCTGGCTGAACCGTGGTGAGAATTTCGAGCGTTGGTCACGCCGATGGGTCTTGTAGAACAGGACCCGGAAGGGAAATGAGAAATGAGAATGGAGTTACGGCGCTGCTGTGCCGTCGGGAGTTTTTATCTAGGATCTGGTCTCTTCTGCTTTGTGAACTTTCCCTTCAAAGTCTGGCTCATGGTTTTTTCTTAATGTCCTTGACGTGCTCTTTCATCTCTTCTATCGTGCGGCATTTTTGCTTTTTCAACGGTGCTAAACAGGGTTCTGGCGTACCTGGATTACCTGGCTAGATTTCTATTACTGTCAAAGAATGGCGGGCGGCTTTCTGCGTTGCCAATTTATCTCTTATGGTTCAAATTGAAGCATTTCCACTCGATGTATTCCCTAAAAGATCCTGTTGGCCTTTGGATGCCAATTCTTGCAAGCTAAACTCACTCTTTGTATACACCCCACACGCTTGCCCTAATTCCGGGTCAATTCCTCACCGCTCCATCCACCGCCTCAATGCGGACCCGCCAAAGCACTCCGAATCGACTCCGTCGTCATTGCTTTCATTCAGACATTACCTACGATAGCGGTCTCTTATCAACCGGTCCCTATCATTCTAGAAAGCACCGAGAGAAGACTTGGCTAGCAGCACCCGATCTCACCCTCCCCGCCATACCCCTCCTCTAACCCCCCACCGAACCAAGCTATACGCAACATTTATCCCCCAAAATGTCGATCCCCAACGAAGCCCTGCAGAAGGTAAGCATTCGGCACATATTGATCTCCGATACAAAGATATCCCCGCCGTCAAGTCCCCATTCAAAGACTAACGAATACACGCCTTAGCTCCTGCAAGAAATCGAAACCCGCGCACTGGCATCCCAGCAACAGATCGGAATCACCAAGGCCCAGATGACCGCCAAGCAGCGCGACATCCGCATGCTGCAGCTCACCTCGAAGGAGCTTTCGGACCTGCCTTCCGCGACACCGGTGTACGAGGGTGTTGGAAAGATGTGAGCTTCCCCCGCTCCTTGCAGAGATGATGTCACGGATATGTGCAGTAACTAATTTCCGGAAATAGGTTCGTCAATGTCCCCATTGATACGGTCAACAAGCGTCTCGCCCGCGAGAGCTCGGAGGCTTCTACTGAGATCACAAACTTGGAGAAGAAGTTGCACTACCATGAGACTACACACAAGAACAGCCGGGAGAATCTGGAGCAGATTTTGAAGTCTGGGGGTCGGGCGTGAGATGTTGAGGCTTGATGAAATACTATAGGTGTGAGAGGATGGAAGATACGAAGTTATGAAGACTCCGAGGGAGGCCATGTTCCTCTTTTTCTTCGGCGGAAACGATGATTGGAGCATTGGATTTTGTGACCTCCATTGGGGTCCTCCTTTTGCAGAGATGGAGGAATCACTTCTCCTGATGTGTGGAGATGAAGAGATGCAGGAAGCATCACCTTGTTCTATCCAGCCATTTTCCTGTTCCCTTGATTGGGATCAGTAGGTTCTGTACCGGCAACTTAGATACCCAGAAGTTCTTGTGAGAGCTTGCATGATGAACAAAACATACAATTCAATATCCAGCCTCGTTCCCAGCCCTGTCTTCGCCCCCTATTTCCGGTAGTATGCTCCAGCATTCTTCAACCTTGTGTGAACTTGGACGATCATTTCCAGAATTGGTTTACCATTCCGTCCAACCATTCACGGATTCGTTCATCCACAAGAATGTCCTATGAATTCGAAGAGGCAGGCTCTCTGTTGGCTATGCTTTCCTCTGAGCAATGGTCTTGAAGCCTGCCAGACAATGCTTTTTGGTTCTTTGAAGAAACTTGGGAAACTTGGGACAATAGAACAAAATCCCCCTAAAGGCATCCTAGACATATATAACAAGGAAAACCGAGCATATACCGACAACCGAGCACTACCGAAAAAATCCACAGAAAGCTATAAAACCCTCAGAATTCCATCTATGCCTCATAACCAAGAAGACAAACTAAGCAAAACGCGTCAAAACAAAGCGTTAGGCCAATGCCGTGGTGGCCAGTTTATAGGAAATAGTATCAAGGTGTGATTGCTGTTTAGGAAGACATGGAATAAGGGATGGATCAGCTTTGTAGGAATCAGAAAATTGTGGTTAAATAGACAGTGATGGACTGGAGTCCGAATGCCGGTTCTGCAACCAATGAAGTTGAGCACTGCCCCCACTCTTCATCATAAAAGCGTTTGAGAGTTGCACAACTGTTGTACTACATAGCTGATGAAGAGTAGGAACGGATGGGAGAAGTTGCCAGAGGTTCATCAGTGACGCAGTCGAGATCCATTCCATCGAGTCAAAAAACTCAATTGAAATCACAGCTTCGAGGCTTCACATCTAGTCAGTACGTAGTCGGGTCCCTACCTGGAAAGCATTGATACATGAACGACTGGATGTATAATCGGCCCCGTCCGGAGAGATAGAGAGATATTCTAGGATAGACAGCCCTAACCCCGGCCAAAAACCCTACCCAGCACCTCGACAAATAACGGGCCTTGAATAAATTAACGTAGTGGATCCTCACAGCTAATCTAGTCGTTCAACCCACAATATGTCATAGGCCCAGCCCCAGAGCGTAAAATAGGAGGTGCCACAAACCCCCCGGTGCACGCCATTGGCGTCATCATGGTGCTAGGTTGGGAATTCGCCATCTGACGGTGTTCGAGGCCGATGACGTGTGTGCACGACCTGACCGACCGGGCCCATCCTTGTCGGACATTTGTGGGGTTTCGTTTCTCCGTTTCGAGCACATCTACGATCCGAAACCGAGATACTCAGTGAATATCTGAGTGTTTCGGAATGAAGGGTTTCAGATTCACTTGCTGCGATCGGAGTGGACTGCCGCAATAGCGTAATTCTCAGGGGTCGAGATTGTCACTGCGGGTGATCTGACGCAGGCCGTGCAGGCCGTGCAGGCGTGCAAGCTTATCGCTGAACGGATTTCTCGAGGGAAGTGATGAGGTCGGCTGAGAAAAGACGGCAAAGTCATGCGTGCCCTGGGTCAGGCGCGGGAACACCCGACCGCGTCCCAGGGTTCTCGCTGCCCGACTTCTCGTTTCATCTTTGGGGTACGAGGAGTGTTGAGTGTTGAGTGCCTGCACTGGGCGACAAAAAAAAAAAAAAGAAAGAAGATCGCGCTGCAATGCTTAGTTCAGTATCAATTGGGTTTCAGGAGGCGCTGGACCGCTAGCATCTCGTCGAAGCGTCTTGTTGGCGCGGATAACGAACCGAACTAAGAAACTAAGCCAAAGAACGGCAGGGGCTGCTTATGGGGGTTTCATGTTGGAGGCGATTCGCAAACATTGCTCGAAAGATGGTGGGGCAAGTTGACTTGGCCCAACTGTGGAGCCCCGGACGTTGTTGCGGTGGCTGGAGATGATGATGCTATGCCCGAGACCTTGGAAGTCAGTTCTGTGTACCGCAGGAGGCTGGGTCAGTGATCTTATTTACTCTGTACGTAGAGGATAGGGGATATAGGATAGAGTGTAGAGTGTAGTGTGCAGTGGAAGGAGAAGTAGTCTAGAGGCATGGAATGCAGCGAACGTTCGAGTCAAACGCATGGCCGATGATCCTTGAGGCTGAACTCCCTTTTCATTTCTCGTTTCCCTTTTGTTCCCGAAGTCCAGCCTCGTCGAATCTTACTGCAATAAATAGATCGAGTACCCGCCTCTCACCTTCTTTTCCCTCCCACTTACCCCTCCCCCACCTCAGCTGAACGGCGATAAGCGTCTATTGGCACTTGGAGACTCTCTTGCGCACACTACACACTAGTGGCCTTATTTCTTGTCTTTTTTTTTTCTTCCCCTCCTTTCTTTTTCCCCTCCTTCACCTGTACTTCTCGTGGTGCTCAGGCGCCCCCCCCCCTCTATCAGGGCCGTAACCGCCACCCATCACTTGACACCCATAATTCCCATCCATCGATAATCCCGTCATGCCTCGGCCGGAGATTTTCTTCGAAGGAGAGTCGGACGAGTCCGACTTCTCAGAAACCGACATGTCCATCCGTGGCCGCAACGGCCGCACTGCCTTCCACCGTCGCTCCGGCTCCCGCCACCGCCGCCCAGAGGTAGCCAGGGAAACCTTCCTGGCTCCAGTGCAGCAGGCCACACGAGTGTACCGATCAGCATCCACGGGCGGACGGCGCCCGCGCGAGCGTGAACCCACGCCAGCGGTGATGATCGTGAACGAGCAAGCACAGCGCACGAGCAACGCCAACAGCAACAAGCCGCGACGGGTGCAGCAGAAAGTGTACAACGACTCGGACGAGGAAGTAATGCGCTCGGCACGGCGGCGCGCTGTCAGCGGTGTCTCCCGTGACCCTTCCCCCTTCCAGCGCGACTACGAGCTGGTCATGGGCCAGCGCCTGCTCGAGAAGAACGACTTCCAGCAGGACCTGGAGATCTTCAAGCACCAGCAGGAGATCGAGCGTCTGGAGCGTGAGCTTGAGAAGCACCGTGAAAAGAGCTCCTCGCCGAAGGCTGCGGTCCCGCCCCCGCCCCCGGCCCGTGATTCGCGCCTGCTGCGGGATGAAGAGGAGTGGTACGAGGAGGAGATTAGTGATCGGCTGCACCGGCTGCAGCGGTATGAGCGTAAGAACCGCGCGGAGGAGGAGCGGCGGCAGGCGGAGCACCGCTGGCGGCTGAAGAAGTTTGAGGAGGCGGAAAAGGAGGCTGCTAATCGGGAGGAGTTGAAGGCTAAGCTGCGGGAGGAGAAGCTGAAGGAGATCCAGCGGCAGCAGGAGGAGGATAAGGAGCGTGAGAGACTGAAGCTTGAACTTCAGGAGGAGAGGTTCAAGGAGCTCCAGAAGCAGAAACAGGAAGAGGAGGAGCGGGAGAAACTTAGAAAGCAGTTTCTTGAGGAAGAGGCGCGCAAGGCGCTTGAAGCTGAGGAGAAGAAGAAAAAGGAGCTGGCTATGAAGGCTGCCGCCGTTGAGGAGTGGAAGCTCGAGCAGGAGCGCATCGCACAGAAGAAGAAGGAGGAAGCGGAGAAGAAGGACAAGGAGTTCCGTGAGCGACTGCGTGTCGAGTTTGGATACTCCGAGGAGGAGATCGAGGAGATCTTGAAGAAGAAAAAGAAGGATGAGAAGAAGACCGAGTGCGAGGAGACCAAGAAGACCACATGGATCAAGGTATGTCTTCCCTTTTACCTTTCAATCGTCTCTCACTAACGTGTCCAGGTCCACCGCAAACACCTTCTCCCCGAGACTCTGATGGCCTACAGTCTGCCCTGGGATTGGGACGAGGTAAGCCGGTACCCCATATATAAATCCAATCCACGCGCTAACTTCCCTCTAGCGCGACACCAACTACATCATCATCAAGCGCTGGATCACCGAAGACTTCCAAGAAGAACTCTTCTCGCACACACGACGCCTGCGCGAGGGCAAGGTGCTCACACAAACCTCCAGCTCAACCACCGAGCTCAAGGTCAACGACCGCAACAAGGACAAGATGTACCTGGTGCGGAAGAAGAGTCCCAGCCGTCGGCTGCGTATCTTCGCATGAGCAGGACTCAATATTGTGGATGTTTCTCTTTGCTATATTTTCTGATTGCTACGAGACCCGGATTCTGTTTTTGAAATTGTGTTTTTGAGTCGAGATTCTTGAAGCTGCTTGTCACTGAAGAGGGGACAGTAACGAGACACGAGTTGATGACTTTCTGCCATTCTGTCAATCGCATCATACGCCGCTCTGTTTGTTTCTATGTATCCATTGGCCGTTCATAAAGTGTGTTCCCAGACTGAATGTGATGCCGTAGACGAGTCAACAGTGAAGATTGCAGCAACTCTAAGCAACCGTTATGCGGCAATCTGATGCAAGGCGTGTGCGTCTGCAGACGCGGACTCGTAATTGACGGAGATTATTAAGCTATTGATACAAGAAGAATGAGCACACGAGCAAGAGCCTACAGACTCATCTCGTGATTCGCCCACCGCTTCTCGGCCTGCAAGATCAGTTCTTCGTAGACGGTCCACGCCAGTGCCGAGCTCAGCGCTTTGCGCGCGATGCGCAAACCGAGTCCACCAAAGAGACTGCGCATCCCATCCTCGTGGATCATCAGGCGCGTAGCCCGTATCATATTCCCATACTTGGCAGGCATGAGCTGCAGACGGGTTTTGACCGCATCGAAGGGGTTGGTGATGGCCGTAGCCAAGCCAGCTGCTAATGCCCCCGAGCCAAAATTGATCGTCGAGGAGGATACACCCGCGAGAGGGGTTCCGTCGCTGCTGGTGCCCTTGCTGGCCATTATGGCTAATCGACGTTTCAGCTGCTCGTAGAAGAGGACGTAGAGGCCGGCGTAGGGGGCGTCCCGTGCGGCGGTGGCTCCGAAGCCTGCGAAGAGTCCGCGCACGCCTTCGGTGCGGACGATGTCGCGGCCTGCACCAAGGAGACTGCGGTAGGCGTAGTAGTCGGATTCGTAGCGCACTTTGAGGACGGTGACTGGCATCATTACGAAGCCTGCAGCGACGCGGGCGACGGCACCCGTGGCTAGGTTGGCGGTGTTGGAGAGTTTGGGGAGGGCGGAGGAGGATTTAGGTGCTGGTGAGCCGGCGAGGACGATGGGGGTATTGGCCTGGGCGACTGTTTGGCGAAGGGCGTTGAGGCTGGTGAAGTAGAGAGCAGAGCCGAAGCCGGTGCGCAGAGCGGAGGGGAGTGTACCGCGCCATAATCCGCGGATTGGATGGGGGGAGGAGAGAATGGCTTTGAGGGTTGGGAGGAGAGATTGTTGGGATTGTTGGACACGGGTCTTGAGGAGATCGGCAGGCTGGAGGAGAATGGAGGATGTGAGACCGGAGCAGAGACCGGCGGAGAAGTGGAATATTGTTTTGGATGCTGCAGAGCCGAGTTAGCCAGGGTTGCGGTGCTTTGCAGATGCCAGGCATTACATGTGGAGGTGCCCGCGTTCACGGGCACTGCTAATGCGCCGTTGTTCGACATGGCGGCCTCCGCAGGGTCAACCAGGGACTGTGGCTGCCCAGGGAGTTAGAAGTGTGATGGGAGGGAGGTTCGATACCAGATCGAACTCTCATGTGAGTCGCGGTTGGCGTTGCGGCTGGCGTCGGAATGGAAGTTTTTCGCCGTTCACCGCATGCAGGCACCAAACTGAGACAATTGCCCTAGGTCACAATTGATGATGGAATGAGGCGTTCTGCATTCCCAGGAAGAGATGAACGGGTGAGAATGTGTATGCTGCTTGGTATTGCGGTATTGAAGTGTTGTTGGTGTCACACAGGAACACGATGGTGAAGTCATCGGGATCCGCGATAAGATGAACAGAACAGTTTGGGGCCGCATTCAAGATTACAAGCATACAAGCATAAGTACTTTGGTCGGCAACAGTCAGGCAAACTATATATGGATTTCTACTTTATAAAATTTGACAAAAATAATAAAATACACCAAATTCATAAACAACAACAAAAACAACAGACAAAAAAAAAAAAAAAACAAGCAAAATCCGGCATCTCGCGGAGGAGCACAAGGGAGCCAATCAGCGGGCGTTCAGTCGCGGCGTGTGTAATCGACGTCACTTTCTGCCTTCGCCTTCTTTCCTCTACGCATCTCAACACAATGTGGTCTCTGCCCTTTATCCCGTATCCGCCTGCTAAGGCTGGATTCTGGAGTCCCGTTACTTCTACTCTCAACTGGTGCGAGGAGGTATGTTGCCTCTGCTTTTGTTGTCTTCTGCAAGCTTGGCTCTGACATCTCTCACTCAGGACTACTATGCGACTGTCTACTCTGCCGAGATTGTCAACACCCTGACAAACTTGCTGTTTATGTGGCTTGGTATCAAGGGTATCATCAGCTGTCGCCGCAATGGACATGACCAGATCTTCCTGGTTGCCTTGCTGGGATACCTGGTCGTTGGCACCGGCAGCTTCCTGTTCCATTCCACCCTCAAATGCAAGTCTTTTCTACATGCTATCTTGGTCACGAGGACAAGCTGACCGTTGAATGTGCACGCACAGACCCTATGCAGCTGGTCGATGAGCTCTCCATGATCTACACCACCTGTCTGATGTGTTATGCCTCGTTCTCGTACTCGCGCCCCACCGGCGTGCGTCTAGTCCTAGCCATTGCTCTCTTCAGTATGGCTGTGTTCATCACCCTCTATTATCACTATCTCCAGGACCCCGTGTTCCACCAGAATGCCTACGCCGTCCTGACGTTCGTGGTAGTGGTGCGCAGCATGCATACCATGGAGACGACTCTGCGGCCCAGGTGGCGCCGATCCCGCGAGGAGGACCGACTTGAACGCCAGAGAAGGGGCGAAAAGGTACCCACTAAGGAGCGTCAGCACTACGAGAACGTGCGCGACACCAAGACCCTCAAGACCATGTGGTTCATGGTTGTGTACGGACTGACCATGTTCCTCGGCGGCTTCGCAATCTGGAACTTGGACAACCATTTCTGTCCGCAGATCCGCCAGTTGCGCCGAAAGGTTGGCCTACCGTGGGGTATTTTCCTGGAGGGGCACGGTTGGTGGTATGCTCGTCCCATGTTTCCCGCTTAACCTCCGAGACACCCGGCTAACTTTGACATTTTCCAGGCACGTCATGACCGGCATCGGTGCATACCTGTACATCGTCTGGGGCATCTGGCTTCGACACTGTCTGAACCAGCGCCAGGATGAGTACCACCTGCGCTGGACGCACTTCTGGCACATCCCAGAGGTGATCCGTACAACCCCGCCGTCCGAAAACGGGGTGGCCCGAGACAAGAAGTCGACCTAGTCTGCCCAGGCAGCAATATGCGGGCTGTTATGTCCCTCATAGTACGGGGTCGGCTGTGAGCGGCGGCCCTCGTGATTGACAACTGCGACTTGCCCAAAAATGTGACTTTCTCGATACTCAATACGGAATAGACCCCCATTCCCATGTTTACTTCTTTTCTCTCCATTTGGCTTTTGGTCCGGTTGAGGGGCTGCTTGGAGTGTCCCCGCTTCGGTGCTATTGATATGCTTCGTCCCCGTGACGGAAAATCCTAGCTGACTATAGACATACGCCTCGTGACTGGCGCATACCAGATTCCCCCGGCGTGCAAGAGGGAAGCATGGCGCAAGGTTGTTGCTATCGATATGTGGTGTTGCTGATATCTTTTGATGCTTTGAACTTCGTATGAGTTACCCATTTCGTTTGGCCACGATATGAAAATAGAAACACTCAGATACCCTTGGGTATGAGACTCGTCCGATCTTGTATATGCACGTAATATATGCCGCGGCTCTATGCCGATGTATTTACAAAGGGCCCATGCTGAAACTCACAGCTTCGATCCCGGTTCCTTCTTAGGCCGACGAGCCGGCGCAGGGACATTCTTCAACCACTCTGCATCAACCGTCTGCTTCTCGACCTTAGACTTCTTACTCCACGCAGACCGGAAGCTCTCCTCCTCATCCCGCCAGCGCCGCAATTCCGGCGCCAACCAGCAGACCGCCGCATCGGCGCACTCATTCACGGCCTCCTGCGCAAGCAGGTGTCCAAAATCCTCCAGGAAGACCTCGCGCACTCGACCAGCCGCAACACCACCACTGCCACCGAGACCCGTGCCCGTGTTGGCAAGCTTGTCGGCCCGCATATCAGGCAAACACATATCCGACTTGCCCGCGAAGACGTACAGCACGCTCGGACGGAGATGCGGTAGCTGCGAGAAGATACGCGCCGGCTCGGGCCTGTAGAAGGGGTAGGAGTCTGGGTGGTTCTCATCGAGGTCTGGATGCGTTACCCGATTAACGGCCTTGCCGCTTCCAGGGACATGGTTGTAGTTTGGTCGTGAGAAGGTAAAGACTTCCTGATGGAGCGGGGTACGCAATGTAACGGGTGGATTCTTAGCATCGACGGTGCCGTCGAGCGGATGGATAGCCGTTGGGAGATCGCGGAGCCCGTGCTCCACCCAGCGGTCTAGTACGCGGGGGTCCCAGGCCTGGTAGAAGGGACTACGTTTGAAGCCCTCAGCGGCAGCCTTGCGCGAGGGCCAAATGTCTCGGCGGTGAGTGGAGAGTTGGGTGGTTTTGGCGATGATGCGTTTGTTTTCACGGAGACTTAAGCCGTCCAGCTGAGTGGTTTGACGCTGGACGACGGGATCGAGTAGTACCAGGGTATGCAGCAGTCGGGGGTGCATCAAGCTTAATTGAGTACTACACAATGTTTAGCAGTGGCTTTGGGAAATGTGGTTGCAGTCGGATACTGACAGATGCGCGCCGCCCATGCTGTGTCCAATGCCGACGATTGGTCGCGGCATTTCTGCTCGTTTGACGTTGAGTAAATGGAGGAGATCGCGCGGGTGGTCGAACCAGCTTGCTGGTTGGTCGTTAGTATATACGGTTTGTTGGCAGTCTGGGTTTACTCACGATCGTTGCCCAGGGAATCTTCATTGAGCACACTGCTTTGGCCTTCCCAAGCTACGTCGGCCATCCAGATACTTCGAATGCGGAATCCGGCTTCTTTGGACCGAGCATGGATTTCCTCCCAGAGAGGTTCGTATAGTTCCTGTCCCAGCGATTAGACTTGGATGACATGGTAGGTGCATTTCCATGCGACCCAGCAGGCAAAACTCTACGGGTAGCATACTTTAGGGAAACCATTGGCGTGCGCAGCGAGTATCGTTACATCACCGCGCTGGGGGTTTGGGTTGTCGAGGGGAATGTACTGTTTCACAGCCAGGTTCAAGGGTTCTTCCTGCTCATTGGCGGTAGCGCCAGGGTATTCGCGGATATGTTGGGATTCCACGACATGCTCGACAATGCGAAACGGCGACGACATGGTTATTGTTGGAGTATGGGGGAGATATCCGTCTCCGCGCGGAGTAATAAAGGATGGAGACCGCGGCGCGCATGAGCCGAGGCCCTTTTGACGGATCCGAGTGGCACTGCGCGCCGGCCCAACTGCCGAACCCACTATGTACTTTATAGACCTTAGGATACTCTCATCTTGTCCAGACTAACACATTTGGTGAAATACCGATGTTCGGATGAAATGTACCTTTTTGTAGTAACCCACTACTAAATAGACCTAGTAGTATCTAACTGCCTACCCTAGGAGATGGGACTTGCCCGTCTTGTCATCTTGTCACCATAGAGAGATCCACGTCAAAAGATCAATAAATCTATCAAATGATAGAATTGCGTAGTAAAAAGTCCCAATAAGGCGAAATTCATTCCCAGCCTTGGGAATCAAACATAGAACGAAAGTAAAGGTAATCAAAGTGATTCGCATATCCCCGCGGTCGCCCACGTGACTGGGCGTCGAGGCTCACGCGCAACGCGTCGCAACTTCGTTCCCCACTGACTTGTGTTGGATCAACCTCGCCATGGCGCATTCAGATGAGGACCACAAGCTCTTCGAGCAGTGCCGTGTCTGCATCATCTGCTCCAATGACCTCCCTCACGAGACCGCTGAGCAGGTATGTACTACTTCGAACGCGCGCGCAACTCGCGACTAACAGCTCCAAATCAGCTCGCGGCTGTGATTGAAGAATACGGCGGCGAGCCATCTATCCACGAAACCAGCCCCGATAACAACGACACGATTGAATGTACCCATATTGTGTCCAATACCATCAACTTCCTCTCCTACGACCTCGCCTGCAAGGCTTTCATCCCGGTGGTCAAGCCATCTTGGGTACACACTTCCCTGGCCAAGCGGAAAATTGCCAATCCTCGACAGCACAGTCCCGATCCGCGTCTTTTCTTGAACGATGTGGTTGTTACCTGCGGAGATATCCCCGAGGGAGACAAGGATGCCATTATCGGAGGAGTGCTGGCCAAGGGTGGCCTGTATAGCTCTCGAATGACTGGCACGGTTACTCACCTGGTGGATTTGACCGCCGACTCGGACAAGGCGCGTCTGGTGCAAGCGAAGAAGATGCGCGTTAAGATCGTGCTTCCTCATTGGTAAGTCTTGCTGAAGATCCCCAAAAGCGACCCCCGTTGACGCGATGTAGGTTTGACGACTGTTTGAAACTCGGGCAACGTATTGATGAACGCCCATACACTCTTCCGGATCCCGAGATCCTGCGTGCTGGTCCAGATGACCCGATTAGGTCGAATGAAAATAAGGGCCTGGCGGGCGCCTCCACCGCTGACCCATCTGTCATGCCGACCTTGACCAGTGCCGGTGACGGGCTGGGTGTCTTTGCAGGCAAATCCATCATGCTATCTCCAGATCTTGGAATTGGCTCGCGCCTGCTCGAATCCATTGAGGCAGTGCTTAAGCAAGGCGGTGCCACCGTAACAGGAAATGTCAACGACGCGAATTGGCTTGTCTGTCGATTCCGAGATGGCTTTGTGTATCGGACGGCATCGCGGTTGGGCAAGGTTGTCGGAAACCTGGCCTGGCTTTTCCACCTGATGACATTCAACGAGTACACAAGACCCCTGAGCCGTCTTCTGTTCTACCCAGTTTCTCGTACCCCGATTCCCGGCTTCCACGGGCTAAAGATCAGTCTTTCCAACTATGTTGGTGAGGCCAGGATTTACCTCGAGAATCTGATTGAGGCAGCGGGAGCTCAATGCACCAAGACCTTGAAGCAGGAGAACACTCACCTGATCACTGCCCATGGAAACAGTGAAAAATGCAGTGCTGCGAGAGAATGGGGTCTCCAGGTTGTGAACCATCTGTGGTTGGAGGACAGCTACGCGGCATGGAAACTACAACCCGTGTCGGCGCCGCGCTACAACCACTTTCCCCCGCGAACCAATTTAGGTGACATCGCGGGCCAGAAGATGCTCGATCCCCAAGTTCTTGAAAAGATCTTTTATTCCTCTGAAGATGGCGAGCCCTCGAGCCCACGACCCGCCATGCAAGATAAAGACCAGAACACGACGGCAATGAAGCCTGCTGCTGATAGGCAGCAGAAGGAGGAAAATAACGTCCCTGAGACTACTCATGGCACACCGCAAGCAAACGGAAAGTCTTCACGCCGACCATCGGACAACAAAAAGCTTTCAACCCCCGCACGGTCTCGGCTGATCCCCGACAACAAAGAGAATGAAACACCCTCAACGGGTAGCAGCCGCAAATCCAAGGAGGCGGCTACTGCCAAGCTGCATGAATATGCCCCGGATCTTGCTCTGTACGAAAAAGAAAGAAAGCGCGTCGGCGGTGTTATCTACGGCGGTCGACGGAAGTCGGATGAGGATCGAGTGTCCGAGAATTCCAAGGAGAACGCCAAGAAGCGCCGCTCAGTTGAAGCTGACGAGGGCGAGAGTGACAACGAACAAGCTACGGAGCCTAAGCGGCAAAAGAAGTCTCGGCCGCCTATCTCGATGCACCTGATGATTACCGGCTACCAAAAGTGGGTTGGGAAGGGGAACGAGAAGAAAGAGGATGCTGATAAGGTATGTCAACGCTATGCAATATGCAAGATCTGTACTAACGTTTCCAAAAAGCGAGCCCTTCGAGATCTTGGGATCATGGTGGTCCAAGATGCCCGTCGATGCACTCATCTCGCCGCGCCTACGATTCTGCGCACCACCAAGTTCGTCAATGCTTTGGCGTACGGGCCGGTGATTGTCAGCACCGACTTTGTCGACCAGTGTCTCAAGAAGGACGAACTTCTCGACCCCGTCGACTTCCCACTGGTGGACAAGGCGGCCGAGACGAAGTTCCGATTCTCCCTCGCCAAGGCTTCGGATAGGGCAAAGAAAAACAAGAACAAGCTTCTGCGCGGTTTCCGCATCTACTGCGTCGAGGATATCCGTGGTGGATTCGATGCTTTCAAGTCGATCGTGGAAGCCAACGGCGGAGAGTGTCTGCTCTTCCGCGGTCGCCTTGCACTGGCCAACAATTCCCGACGCGAGGAGAGCGACGACGAAGACAGTGAGATGGATGATGACGAGCCTGGCCGCAAGGAGGTTTTCCTTTTGAGCAGCGCGGAATCCAAGCACGCGCGACTCTGGCCTCGATTCCGCCAAGTGGCTGGCGATGTCAAGCGAACCCCAAGGATCGTGCGGGTGGACTGGCTGCTCGACATGGCCATGTCACAGGAACTGCGCATCGCCGACGAGTACGAGCTGTCTGAGGACATGGTCGGCAACGAAGACGAGTAGGCGGGATCGTCTCCGGTATTTTCCAGGATTAGCCACCGGGCATGTAAATAATGTAAGAGACCGAGCGTTTTTATCACGAATAGCCATGATTCCAGCAGTCCACACTAGAAGAACTTGACACCTTCCTGGCCTTCACCACCGAAGACCTGCGCCTTGCCGCGCTTGACCAAGACATTCAGCGCCTTGAGCATAGCATCGTTGTCCATTCCATGGAACTCTAAGAACCCGTCAGCATAGCCCCAAGCCAGGAATCAGAAGCAAACGTACCCTGCGAAACAGTCGCATCCCCCGAGACCAACTCATAAACGGTCAAAACAACCCCACGCTGCCCGGTCCCCTCAACCCAATCCGCAATCGTATCCGCCCACTCCTCCGGCCTCCTCCACCAGATCCACGCCACCGTCTTGGGCGCCTGATTTCCTGCCTCAATCCACTCCGCACGCCCGTCGCCGCCTTCACTCTCGCTCTTGGCCATCCAGTCGATTATGGCGCGGGCTTCGCGCAGGTCTAGCCGTTTGCGCAGCTGGGAGTTGTGGAAAAGGGGTGTGTCGATGGCTTCGATGAGGGAGAGTCGGTATTGGCGGTGGTGTCGGCACCAGGATTGGATTAGGGAGGACCATTTTTGGAGCTGGGAGTGGCGGGTGTTGGTGTTTGGTTGCGGGGTGAAGAAGGGTGGGAAATTGTAGGTTGCGGGGAATGGAAATGGGGTTGCCGGGGTTGTCATTGTTATATGCAATGGGTCCGTGTATAGGAAGAGGAGGAAATGGAGAGAAAGGGAGACCCGAAGTTGAAGTTGAAGTTGAGATGAAGTTGAAGATGATAAGGCAGAGAGAGCTCGGGCGGAGCCCATCGGAGGTGGGGTCGCAAATTATTCTCGACCTTGACTCGACATGAACTTCCTCCTTACCTTCCACTCGAAATGACTACACCTCCGCCCGTCAAGCGCCAAAAGCGCGAAGAATACCGCCGTGGCCTTGCCGCGCAGCAGACCGGCGATGGAGACGAAGTGAAGCTGCCTCAGAAGAGATTCTTCCGCCAGCGCGCGCATGCGAATCCCTTCTCGGACCACAAACTCGAATAGTAAGTGCTTCTTTCGAATGATCGGCCTTCATACATCAATTTCAATTGGAGCTATTGGACACCTGGGCTCATTTCGGAACAGTCCCCTCAGCCCAGCGCACATGGACTGGTCCTCACACTACCCAGCCTTTGTCGACCCCGACCCCTCCAAGACGAATCTCGCCGGTGCGCGCAAGCTGACAAAAGATGTCGAAGTCGTGGACATTGGCTGTGGATTCGGAGGGCTGCTCATTGGGCTGGCACCATTGTTACCGGAGACCTTGATGGTCGGTAAGTACGACTTGAAATTCTCCGATCTGGAGACATACTCATATCATCCCAGGCATGGAAATCCGCGTCTCAGTACTTGAATTCGTCACCTCCCGAATCCAGGCCCTACGCGCGCAACAGCACAAACTGAAGGCCGCCGCTACGTCCCAGAACCCAGAGGCAGCTGTCGCCGCGGTGAAGAAGGCCGCTGAGGAGAGTAATGGTGGGGTTCAGCAGGCTGATGAAGCCGGCACAATGACCTCCATTATTCCCGGCAACTACGAGAACGTCGCTGGAATCCGGAGTAACACTATGAAGTTCCTCACCAACTTCTTCGGCCACCACCAGCTCTCCAAGATCTTTATTTGTTTCCCGGATCCGCATTTCAAGGCGCGCAAGCACAAGGCGCGTATTGTTTCCGAGTCCCTAAATGCCGAATACGCCTATGTGTTGCGGCCTGGTGGATTGTTGTATACCATTACCGACGTGGAGGAATATCACCACTGGGTGTTGCGGCATTTCCAGTACGGGACCGATGAGAACGGGGAGATTGAGCAGAAGGCTGGTGGAATCAAGGATCTCTGGGAACGAGTTTCTGATGAGGAGCTGGAGGCTGATCCTTGTGTGCGAGTGATGAAGTTTGAGACGGAGGAGTCGAAGAAGGTTACCCGCAACAACGGGAACAAGTACGTGGCCGTGTTCAGACGCAAGCCCGATCCTGAATGGGCCTGAGAAGGCAATGTCGTTCGTATTTCAAAAAGATCTCCGGCGTATAGGCGTTTCCCCCCGAAATCTCTATAATGCATTGAAAATACCTTAATGCTAAACAACCCGCCGCTTGCTCTTGGAACCACGATCTAGGACACCGAAAAAAGTAAGATAGAAAACACAAGTAGAAGCAAATAACCAAGTATGCCCGAAATCAAATAGTCAGTAAGTCATCAAGCAGATAATTCATAACGCGGCGTGCAGTGAAAGATGAACAGAGATCAACACATCCCAGACGCCTTGAGGCGCATTCCTTCGCATCGCTCGCAAATAGCCAGCTGCACCGGGCCCCCGATAATACGCCCCTTGGCTGTACGTTTCGGCTCGCCCTCGCGCACGAAGAACCTTCCCTCGGGCCCGAAGCCATCGCCGCATTCGTGGCAGGCAAAGCAGCGCTCGTGCCATTGGCCACCGATTGCGGTGATGACTACGTCGTCCAAGACGTGCGCCTTGCAGCCCAGGCAGCGGGGAGCAGTGCGTCGGGAGTGGCATTGGAGACACCATGCGAAGCCATCTTTCTCGACGAAGGGTGTTTGAGAGTTGAAGGGCTGTTAGAGATGTTAGCAAGGGACTATGGAGGAGAGGAATCGGAACATACATCACCACATTCGGCGCAGAAGAAGTGGCCGACGTGCCATTCGGCACCGCACGCGACCACTACTTCGCCTTCGATGGGGGTTTTGCAGCTCTTGCAGCGGGGGCTGAACATCTCGTGGAAGTCCAGATGGCAGTAGAATCGGGGTACCCCGTTGTCCTCTTCCGGTGCGTTCGCGAGTCTTTCGGCCCGGCTGGCTTCGGGCTCTTCGTAGAAGGCAACGCATTCGAGAGGAGTCTGGCAGTGGAAGCAGGTGAAGCATTCCGGGTGGAATCTGCATCCACCCGCGGTCACGATCTTGCCGGAGATACCGGTAGAGCAGGATTCGCAGCTTGCTGTTGGGACGCCTGGTCGAGTGTACGGGGTGTACGAGCGGCTCTGTGGATCTTGAGCCTGTCTTCTCGGTGGAGCTTGTCGGTGAGCAGTTGCCGACGGCAAGGGCCTCGCCGACTTGCTCTGCTGCTGAGCGGGTTCAGTGAACTCCGAGATTGTTGGCTCTTTGATGTCGGGGACGTTGATCACTGGAATCGGAGGAGGCTGCGGCTCCGACACCTCGATGCTGGGAGCTGCAATCTCAATGCTGGGCACCGGAGGAGTTGGTGCGCCAGCTGGTGATGCAGAATCACGACCAGCTGAGTTCTGGCGAATGGGCTTTGGCTGATCACTGGGCTGCCATTTCGGGTCGAAGCTCACGATTGGCCGCCCGAATCGATCACTGACGGCTGACGGCATGGGCAATTTCTCGCTTCGGTCCCCCAGCCTCTTACTCGTGGCTGCCCGGATATCATCGCTGCGGATCTCTTTGCCGTCTCTCATTGGCACCGGTGGTTGCTTCTGGGTGGGAGGCGGCGACGGAGCTGGGGCGTTTCTGATATAGCTAGGATTCCGGGATTGGCTTGGGGGATTCTTGTGAATGTCGAATTGGGAGATCTTGTCCCGCACGGAACCGTTGGATTTGCGATCACGCAGCCAAGGCAAAGGCTTCGTTGCGCGGGGAAGAGCGTTCCGTGGTTTGTTTTGCAGAGCTGAGGAGTCAGACCTGGAGAAGTCGGGCTTGGCTTCAGCCGTCTCTTTAACAGGATCATTGGGCTCCTCGTAGATGTGATCATCGGGGTTTCTAAAAACTCCCTTCGAGGAGTCCGCGCTGACCGTTCGAGGCTTTGGGCCAGCATCAACGTTGGTCTGAGGTGTCTCTTCCCCAGGCAATGCAAAGTTGACTTTGAGGTTCTTCTTCAAATTACCAGCCAAGGATGATCGTCTCCACTCTTTCGAGTCGTGGCTGTCTGCAAACTCCGGGCTTGAAGGGCTACTTGAAGATCCCGCCGAGGCAATTGAATGACGGAACTTGTTGGAAGACCCCGAACTCTTTTGAGATTGAGACCGGATAGACCCGTCCCTTTTGGTATCCGGGTTCCGATATGGCGCATAAGGGTTCCTGAATTGTTGACCGGGGTTCTGGTGCATCCACACCAACTCCGTAGCCTCGTCCTGAGCAGCGTGATGGATACGCACATCATCCTCGATGTCCATTTCCTGCAACGCGTCGCGTAAAGATCGCGCTTCTTCCTTTTCTTTGTGTCGCTGGCGACTTTCTCGATAAGACGGGACCGGAGATGCGACTACGGGACGCGAAAACACTTGAGAAGGAAACACGTTCTTGCGAACAGACATCGATCGTGGCTCCTGTGCTAAGGGACGGCCAGCTGGACCATTCTCTGGAGCCTGGGAAGTTGGGCGGCGATGGGACATGGCGCTTCCAGAACGAGGATTCTCTTCGGGAGGACTGTCGGGTTGCCGATACATGGAGAAAGCGGACGATGCGCGGGGAGGAAGGCTATCATGAAGATTGGATGTTGACGCAGCTGGCCTACCTGGAATCGGGCGAGATCCTGTTGGGCGAACTGGTCTGTTTGTTCGGAGATCTTTTAAATAGTTTGCTTAATTAACAGCATATTAGCACCGTTGTTGTGGATATTGAAAGGTCATATTGGGCTCCAGGGGGTCCCTTGACAGTTGTAACCGTAAGGGAGATTGCAAGGCGCATACCCATCTGGTCATCGGACATGAAAGTCGGGCCGGGAGGAGAGACCTTCCGGTGGCCGAGAGGCTTGGTATGTGTGTGCATCGTGGGAACCGCCGTGCAGTTTCGAGCGGCGCAGCAATGTAGGGAGAATGGGAAAGGCGTCCGATAAGGCCGAGATATAACCGCGATCGATAGCGATTGCGATTGCGGAGCTCAAAACAAACAGCGCCGCGGCAACGCCAATCGGTTGCCTCTTCGGGTTAGGGCTTATGGCTACCTCCGCCTATCCTGCAATGCTTCGACTATTTAACTATGCCGAACGTGAACTATAAGCAAGATGTCGATGTGAAGCAAATCCGATGAATACGCCGAATAATCATTCGGTGTCACTTGTACTAGACCGCACTTCTGACTCACTCTGGATGCAATGACACCCAAAGCTAACCCAACTAATCCACCCAAACTCACCGTCTCCGCACCGGCTTCTCGGCACATCTACCCCACATCATGACGGAAGGCCTACCATCCTTGACGGAAGGCCTACTCTTCCATTCTCAGATGCAATTAGTTGCCTTGAGATGGTCACGGCCCTGAGCCCCGCCGTTGGCTTGCTGTTGCCGAATTTTAGCACCCCAAGACTACCACGAGCACCAGCTATCTCCAATGTAAATGTATCGGCCTCAAGTCCGATGCTAACTCCCAGTTCGGTTTGGCTTAAGTTTGAAACGAGATCGGCTGCTGATCGTCAGGATTTTTCTTCGATCTCGCCCAACAACTACTTTCAAACTTGTTGCCCCTATGCCGTGACGAAAACGGTAATCCGCCTTGGATCCAGAGTTTAAGTATCACCACTGGCCCTCGGGAAAAAGAGGTCTTCCAAATATATCTAGCCAGAGATGGCAGATAATACGACATTGGATGTCATTCAGTCACGTCAAGATGACCAGGACTCGCTAAATAGCGAGAGAAAAGAGCATGGGAATGCGCAATTCCAGTCGCAGGCCCCGGCCGAGGTCGACCCCGACGAGAAGTACAAACGCGATGTGCCTCCAGATGGTGGCTATGGCTGGGTCTGCGTCGCCTGTGTCTTCTGGATCAATGCGCATACCTGGGGTATCAACAGTGTCGGTGCATTCGTTTCTCATGGCATGAAGCTAGACTAACGCAATCTCGCAGAGTTACGGCGTCTTCCTAAGCTACTATCTCTCCCACGACGTATTCCCCAATACCAGCGCCCTCTCCTATGCCTTCACCGGCGGCCTCAGCATCTCCTGTGCCCTGCTCGTGGCCCCGTTAGCCACCTACCTAATCCAGATCCTCGGCACGCGATTCGTGTTGAACGTCGGCGTCTTCTTCGAGACGCTTTCTCTCATCGGCTCGTCCTTTGCAACCCAGAAATGGCACATCTTCCTCAGCCAAGGTGTTTGCTTCGGCTGGGGTATGGGTTTCCTGTTCGTGGGCAGTGTCGGCATCACGTCGCAGTGGTTCCAGAAACGCCGAAGCGTCGCGCAGGGCATCACGGCCGCCGGCTCCGGCGTGGGAGGTTTGATATACTCGCTCGCGGTAGGCGCCATCATCCCGCGCTTTGGTCTTTCCTGGGCTTTTCGCATCCTGGGAATTATTGCCTGCGTCGTCAATCTGGTTTGCGCGAACCTGCTTCGAGACCGCAATAAGCTCGTCGGTAGCCGTCTGACGGCCTTTCATCTCCCGCTCCTGCGCCGGCCGGAGTTTCTCCTCTTTCTGGGATGGGGTGTTTTTAGCATGCTAGGATATGTGGCTGTACTATTCAGCGTCGCCAATTTTGCTCTCTCTGTTGGCCTTACTTCTCACCAAGGAAGTATTGTCTCGGCGCTGCTGAACCTCGGCCAGGGTCTTGGTCGTCCTTTTGTTGGGATGTTCAGCGATCGACTCGGTCGTATTAATATCGCGACTTTCCTGACATTCCTCTGCGGATTGTTCTGTCTCGTCATCTGGGTGTTTGCGGATAGCATGGGCGTGGTCTGCTTCTTCGCCGTGCTTGTTGGGACGGTGGCGGGAACGTACTGGGCTACTGTCTCACCCGTCCTGGCAGAGATTATTGGCATCAGAGACCTTCCTTCCGGTCTCAGTATCACCTGGCTCAGTCTGGTCGCACCCTGCACTGTCTCCGAGGCAATTGCCTTGGAACTTCGAACCAGTGATGCCCATGGTGGCACCTCCTATCTCCATGTGCAGCTCTTCACGGGCTTTGTATACATTGGGGCTGCGCTATGTCTGTGGCTTGTACGTGGTTGGAAGATTGGCGAACTGGAACACGCTCAACAACGCCGTGAATCCGCTGCTCGTGAAACTCCTCTCACCGACGAAAATGAAAAGTTGGATCGTCCTGCGACCATTGCCTCTGCCCCGACATCTGGGGGGACTTTTGACGCCCAGCTATGGAAACCATTCAGTCTGGTACGCAGAATGCTTGCTTTGAAACGCGTGTGAAGACGTCATTCTGTGCAGCTTGACGGGGTCAAATAACGCATAGCTCCTCGGGCCAACGTGTGTATATATACGGGCAAAATGAAATGTAAACTCAATATGGTAATCATCCGTGACATTAAAACGCCGCATTTGTCTAGAACTACATGACATCACTATTTGTCGGTCGAACCCGTAATGAGAATCCGGACCCTCCTCTTGCCGGCACCACGGCCCTCTTCCTTGACGGAGCTGACATTGACCTGGACTCTCTGGAAGAGTTCGACAGTCACACCACGCTCTTTCTCCGGGTGGCCCTTTTCCTCCACACGCAGAGTGTATTCCTCATTATCGAACTCCGTGGTGCGGTGGACGGCGAGCTCCCGTCTCTCAGCGACCGAGTAAACACCCGACTCGCCAGGGAGTACGAAGTCCTCCAGTCGAACGACACCTTCAATGCCAAAGCGCGGCACGAAGACCACAACGCCGTTCTCAAAGACACGCATCACGTAGCCCTCTTCGTCGACACCGGTGTTGTCACCGCCTGCAGCCATCTTCTCGCCACGGGCCTTGAGCGCCTGGCCAACGTAGTATTCAATACTGGCACGGCCGGCGAATTGTGCGTTGCGATGCCGGAAGTTGATGTTACGGCAGATATCCTCCAGCTTGCTGCGAGTGCTGACACCCTCGTTGACGGCATGGCCATCTTCACCTTCGTATCCAATGGCAGAAGCAAGCTGTCGGTGAACGAGCAGATCGGCATATCGACGGATGGGTGAAGTGAAGTGGGTGTAGATCGGCGAAGCAAGACCGTAGTGGCGGAATTCAGACTCGGCGTGAGCCCCCGCGCAGAAGTACTCCGCAGAGGTCATGCATCGGGTTGCCAGGATACGAACAAGGGTATTGAAGAAGGGGTTCTTGGGGTCAACGCAGCGGTCCAGGGAGTTGGCGAGGGCTCCAGAGCTGGAAACATCGAGTTCCATGTTTCTCTTCTTCGACAGCTGGTTGATAAGGTCTTCGAAGTTCTGAGGCGGAGGAGTGGCGTGTCGCCGTAGCAGGGCAGTTTGCGAGAAAGAATCGAAAATCTTCGAGGCGACAGAGATGTTGGCGAGAAGCATGAATTCTTCAACCAAGCTGTTGGTGGCGAGCATGGCCTTGGTCTTGACGTCCGTCAGAGGATCACCTGCTTCGTCTCCGGCCTCAATTCGGACTTCTGGAGAAGCGAGGTTCAAGGCACCGGCGTCATAACGCTTCTGCTTGAAAATCTTCGAGAAATGCAAGAGGTGTCGCATGCTCTCAGTTAATTCGTCATTTTGCGAAGGGTCGTCGATGCGAAGCTGAGCCTGCTCATAGCTGAATGCCTCACGCGAGCGAATCACCGACTTGGTGAAGTCTGAAGACACAATCTCTCCATTAGGAGTCAGCTCCCAGATAACGGAGAAGGCATAGCGCTCCACGTATGGCTTCAGAGAACACAAGTCCGTGCCAAGAAGGTGCGGAAGCATGTCGATACGCTTGTCAACAAGATACACCGTCGTGCCGCGGACACTGGCCTCAAGATCCATGGGATTGTTGGGCTTGACAAAGTGCGAGACATCCGCAATGTGGACACCGACTTCGAAATTTCCGTTCGGCAGACGGCGTGCATGGAGAGCGTCGTCAATATCCTGGCATCCCGGGGGATCGATACTGCAAATGATTAAATCGCGCAGATCACGTCGCCCCTTCCAGCCCTTGTCCTCTTTTGAGGCAGGAACCTTCCAATCGTGTCCCTCCGATGGCAAACAGTCTAAAACAGACTTGGGGAAGGGCTTGTATTGTACGTCGTACTCCAAAAGAAGAGCTTCGGTTTCCGCTCCTTTCGTTTCCAACTCACCCAGAGAGCGAATGAAGTGACCAGTAGGGTAACGAGAATCCCGGTCCCAAGAGTCAATAGTGACAAGAATACGCTGACCAAGCAGATCGCCGGCCTGTCTGGTGCGAACTCTGATCTTCGGTACTCGCTTGTCCATGGGCAAGACGAAGACAGTTTGTTGTCTCCGACCAGAAGCGGCCTGTGACCCAGTCGAGTTTGAATCGACATGACCGACGTACTGACGCCAGCCACGCTTGATGACTCCAACGACATGAGCGGTTGGCTGCGGCTTGCCCTCGGAGCGATTGCCGTGGGCTTTCTTGACTTCTTCCTGAAGAGCCTTGCGCTCTCTATCCGTGACAACGGCTTCCGTCTCCTCGGTTTCGGGGTTATCATTCCGGGTCACTGCCTCCTCGTCCACGATCTTCGTCGAGGGGGATTTCCACTGGTCCTTTGGCAATACTTCAATCACAACGACATCGCCTGCAATCGCGCGGTTGCTGTTGTCACGGCCAAGAATGAGAAGTGGCTTGTCGAAGGCTGCAACATTGACAGACCCCTCAAGGTAGTTGTAAGGCGAAACATTGAACACTCCTTGGTGCAGATTTCCAGCCCGCAACCCAGTCATAATTTTTGACATCGAATAATATTCGGGGTAGAAAAGCTCGCCGCGGGCACTCTTTGCGTCCCGTGCTTCCCTCGCTTCGCTGATCATGTCGAGTAGCTTCGCCGAATCTTCAAGACCGGCCACATAGTCCGACAACGACAAGGCTGTGACATTCTCATCCTTCGCTTTACGCAAGTTCTCCTTGTCATCGGTAATGACAACAATCGCTGGCACAGACT
The DNA here is from genome assembly GCA_027569585.1 of Penicillium silybi. NCBI lineage: Eukaryota > Fungi > Ascomycota > Eurotiomycetes > Eurotiales > Aspergillaceae > Penicillium > Penicillium silybi. The sequence goes on from JAPDFI010000040.1 coordinate 86,279, forward strand.
TCTCTTTCTTGCCCTTCTTTGCTGCGGACTCTCGGAGATGCTCGCCGTACCAACTCGCCACGGTGCGCACGGCTCGATCGTTCCGATCATTGATCGACTCCTCCGGGCCTCTGCGCACATGAGTCTCCAGGCGGAACTCGTTGAAGAAGAGGTAAAAGCGCTTCTCGTCGGTCTTGATGAGGGAAAGAAGGCGGTTGTAGAGGGGCAGTGACTGGTTTCGGAGCTCCTCAAGGACGGTCTGCAAGATAACGACATCGTAGAAGGCTCCGGTATGTTCGAACAAATCCATTCCATTCAGAAGCGCATTTGTATCAGGGACTAGATAATGGCCGCGGGGGAAGGCCTTCGTGCCGGCGGGACGATCGGAGAGGACGAACGGCGCAACTGTCTTGCATTAGCGATATGCATTGACGAAGAAATAAGAGTGTCTCATACTGTTTCCGTTGGCATCTGCCGGTGCGATCGAAGGGCATATTGAGCAGAGCTTCGAGGAACAGGGAATGTCTTGTCTCAGATAGAGCTCTCGAACAATCTTTTGCACCTTCCCACTTTTCGTGGACCTCACAAAGACTTTGCTGGTGACATTAGCAGCTTGAGGGTTTGAGGAAAAGTCTCTCCTCAAGCTCTTCATTGTGATGGTAAATCTCTGCCTGAATGGCAGATTTTGATCGGTTGTGAGCCACGGGCTGTCTAAGAGGAGTGGGTGAGAAATGATCTTTGCGCTTTGAGGTTATCGCATCGCGATAGCTGAGTAATCACTTATCGGTCTCCTGGCCGAGAGCCGATTGAGCGACTGGGGACTCACTTCACTACGCTCCTCTTTGAAAAGGCAAGGTTATTTTGTCGAATATAGCATTTAAGCGAAAATGGTTCTTGCAGTAAGTATTCTATCGGTGGAACACAGACGATTGTAGCTAACCACCTTTTCCCGATATAGGCCGTGGGGCAGCTCTGCGCGACGGCGAACATAACTTCCAATCTCTCGCAATGTCAGACATTGGTTCGCAAGGCAGCAGCTGCAGGCGCGAAGGTACACTTAATCTTCCACTTTTTGACTCTTGTCATTCTAGAGATCCTCACGGCAAACTAACATCTTCCTAGGTACTGTTTCTACCCGAGGCCTCGGACTATATAGCCTCATCCGCCGAAGAGTCATTTTCTCTCGCTCAATCGAATGACTGCAGGGACTTTGTCTCAGCTCTCAAGAATTCAGCCAAGCAAGGAAATATGCACATCAACGTCGGTGTCCATGACGTAGCTTCTGAGCATAGACTCAAAAACTGCTTGGTTTGGATTGATGATAAGGGTGAAATCACGCAGAACTATCAAAAGGTGCACCTATTTGACGTGGACATCAAAGGCGGTCCTATTCTGAAAGAGAGCACGTAAGCTTTATGTGCCACATCGAACTTGCACGGCTCGCTAATATATGTGGCTGCAGGAACGTCGAACCGGGACAGAAGATTCTTCCTCCGTTTGAAACACCTGTAGGGCGCGTTGGTTTGTCTATTTGCTTTGATGTAAGTGCTGGATGAGCAGATTTGCTGCCCAGGAGCTTATAGTTCTCGACGTTCTAGCTACGCTACCCTGAAATGAGCCTCGCACTGAGACGCCAGAATGCCGAAATCATTACATATCCCTCGGCATTCACGGTCCCAACGGGCAAAGCTCACTGGGAGCCATTGCTCCGAGCAAGGGCTATCGAAACACAATCCTATGTCATAGCAGCCGCACAGGCAGGTCCTCACAACGAGAAGAGACGGAGCTATGGTCACTCGATGATTGTCAACCCGTGGGGAGAAGTAGTTGCGCAATTGGGTGATGAATACCAAGAACCCCAGATCGCGACTGCCGATATTGACCTTGATCTCGTGTCGAAGATTCGGCGAGAAATGCCCCTCCTCAGAAGGACGGATCTCTATCCAGAGGTCTAGTATATACCGGCAACAGGAGCAGCATGTCACCAATGGCACATTGTCTCAGCGTCAAAGTTTCACTCCTCGGCAGTATATTTGTATGTTGATCTAGGATTTCTTTACAAGATAGACAAAGAAAATTGATTGTCATTCGATTTTAATCCACCTGTCAAGATGTGGTGGAAGGAAGTTCGAATATAAAGTAGTACAGCAGGCATGCGAAAAGAGAAATGGAAACACATGCGAAAACCCCATCTAACAAAAGGATCGGAACATCATATCTGCCATGGCAGGTGGTACAAGCATCAACCGAAATAGTCCCTTTCCGATCTCTCTATGTACAGTGTACAGAACAGGCCTGGAATCGAGCCATTTATTTCTTGACCTTCTCGGGGTCCTCCAAGATGCCCTCGGCCTCCAGTCGCCGACGAGCCTCCTCCAAAGCCCAGGTTTGTATACTGTCACAAGGGTTAGCACATCCACCATAAAGGGTTATCCGTGAATTCGAAACGCCAGGCCCAAGCGTGTAGGCGAGGCAACGGATGTCGGGAAGACGAAGGGTGACACATACGAGGTATCAGGCTTGAAAACATATGCGACACCAGCAACAAGAAGGCTGCCAATGAATCCGTAGTACCAGACTCCCTCCCAGCCTTCCTTCACGTACTGGTGGCCGGGCTTCACGCCGAACAGCCAGCCGGTCGGGGGGTCGTAGTGATCGCCATGGTCGGCGGCATGCAGGTTGCTGCGGGTAGAGAAGCCCTGGATGTTCTGGGGCTTGCGCAGCAGGCAGCGCGAGCGGAGGGCGTACGACAATGGCCGAGCAATCATGTTGAGGACGGGGGTTGGATGTTGAATGGGAATGTTCGGAAGGAGCGCCGCGATTAGGAGATTGCGGGACGAGATAACAAGGCCAACGGGGAGTCGCCTTGCCGACGTGGCAGCAACAATCGCAATTGGTATGGCACTGCTTGAAGCAACGGCGAGGGGAGGGGTTGTTCGGCAGTTGATGTTGAATCCGCAAAAGGCCGACGGGGAGCTGGCTGGGTCATTACACTAGTCCCGTTTGGGCGATTTTCCCTTGCCGCCTTTTCACGCCCGATTTGCGAGGCAGAAACTAATGCCTGACAGAGCTGGCAGCAACGCTCGACGCGCGACGCGTTATAGCATCTCGCATTTCGCATCTCGCACCTAATTGATCCCAACATGTCAACAGAGCGCGCCGGTCTCGCACTGTCTTGACTTCCCAAATTCACCAGTCATTTAAGCAACCGAATACGAATAACTTCAACCAGTATGTTCCTTTATTGTCCTGCGCGGACGTCGCGCCTCATTGCTGACATTGCTCCGAAGCTCGAGAATGCGTTGTTATCCGTTTTGAGAAGAAAGTCTGTATAGGACCAGATCGACATCATGGCAGCAAACAGCAACCAATACCCCATATCCTCGACTTCGCGCATAAAATTGAATTCCTTCCGCTTCCAGAACGAAGAAGAGATTCCCGGCAATGCGACTTTGAAGGAGGGGTCCAAGACTGTACACGGGAACAAGGAGAACCAAAGTTCATGGCTGAATGGGGTAGTGGATCCGATGCAGACTTCATCCGAGAAGAGCAAGCCCCAGCCTCAGGGAGTTTCTGCTGTTCCTGCAAAGGAGTCTAAACCCGTCAAGGAATGCCCACAGACTCCGGCGAACCGAATTCCTCTGGCGGACCTGATCAGCAATGCCGAAGACTCTTTTGACCCCGCCCCGGGACCCGAAATAACGCCAGTCGAACATGTCATATGGGAGCATATTCCTGCCAGCTCAAACCCCGATAATTCGTCTCAGACGCCGGCGAATCGTCGAAAGAAGCGACGCCACGGCTCATCGTCACCTGGCACTCCCTCCAACGGCGCCTCGAAGAAACAGAAGGAACCCCTCGATCTCCAGTCAATCCAGGCGCTGTTGAAGACTCCTCAGCATGACCTGGCTGCCGAGTTGTGGAATAATTACATGGACAAAAACATGGTTGAGGGATCCGAGGATCTTCCGCCGCCTCGCCTAGCAAACCTACTTTCTTCTTCGCCTCAAACGCCGGCCTCGGGGAGAATAAGTCGGGACTCCTCGGGGTTGAGAAGGTCAATCAGTTGCGCCGCCGAGTGGCCGACATCTCGAGGGAAGAGACGACGGGTCGACCGACATGATCCTGGCTCTGGACGCGGGATTTTCTCTCGCACGAGTAGCAACGTCTTGGATTCGGGCAAAACAAAATCATCGAGAATCAATTTTCTCCTTGAGAAGATCGAGAAGAGCTTGCACCCTGCGCAGCCGGCTGAAATGGGCCCTCCTGGCTCCTCTCCGCTGCGACAACGTGTCGATGCACGGAGATGCCGTTCATCATCGCCTATAACTGACAGAAAGGGTCTTGGTGACACTGAAGCTGCGAAAAAAGCCATTCTTGGTCCACCCGGTAGTAACGCTGAGAAATCCGGCGCTGCGGCTCTCCAGGATTCCTCATCTGAATTTGGTGACGATGACCTCGACCAGGACTTCATGGACCTGGCCGATGCCTCCGCAGACCCCTTTCTCGAACCAGCATCCAATCGCAACGAGTTTGAATCACTGGGTTCATCTGGCTGGTCAACTCTTGCCGCGGAAAAGCCCGCGGAAAAGCCACAATCAAACCACCCCAAACAGCTACCTGCTATTGACAACAAACCGCCCATTGTGCACAATTTTATGAATAATGACCCCAAACCCGATGACTCAGATGACTATGAAGACGACTACGGTGATTTTGCCGACGATTTTCAGGATATTCTTTCGAAATGTGATGGGAACCCAGGCGGAGTTCTTCCAGTCAAATCCAGCGCCACGGACCCACAGGCTGTGAAAAGATCAGACATTGCTACTCTACCATCAGTGGCAGAGGAGGACTTTTCTGGAGATGAATTCGATGATGATTTTGACATGGATGCCATCGAACAAACCATGAAGCAAGTTGGTGAGAACGAAGCTCACGTTTGTCGCTCTTAGTGGGTTGATATTTAGATATTTGCTAAGAAAATCAATCAATAGAACCTGAAAGATCGAAAAGCCATAAAACGGTATCAGATCATTGACACCGCTGAAAGTCTGTATATCACGCCGAAAGGACGTACCCAGCCCGAGCAGGTCTGTCACCTCGCAGCCGCTGAAAGCTCACCGCGGTCGCTGACAAAAGAATAGGTGCTTTCTGTTGAGGATGAAAAGACCAGAGCCCGCAAGGTTATTATTCTGCGCGAGTCGTGGTTTGATACGCCTTGCAGCAAAGACTCATATATTCATCTGGTCGGGGACTTTGACTCGTCAGGTCAATGCGTTGTTGATAATACAAACCACATGATCATCCTTCACCCCGACCATCTCATCTCCGCTACTGTGGTGGCAGACTCGATTGATTGTCAAAGGCGGGCTGTCCTTCAGGATCGTGTCAAGGTCTTCGGCCAGCTGGAAAAACCGCAAGCATTTGGTGTCTTCTTCCACGAAGTCTTCCAGGAGGCCCTGCAGGTTAACAAATGGGACTCGGGATCACTGAGGACGCTGGTCGAGTCAATCATGCAGAAGCACATTGAAGAGTTATACTCGATCAACATGAGTGTTGCCGAAGCCGTTGAGGAGATAATGGGCAAGATTCCGACCGTCCAAGCTTGGGCGGATGTTTTTCTTCAAGCCACGCCTCAGGTACGTCTTGCACAGGGGGCCCGCTCTGTACTTTTCTAACATGCATGTAGGCCAACTCCCTGGTGGAGGACCGGAATAGCTCCAAACTCAATCTCAGCATCAACAAGTTGCTCGAGGTAGAGGAGCACATTTGGTCCCCGATGTATGGACTCAAAGGTAACATCGATGCCACGGTCCAGGTCGCCTGTCGCGGCAAAGACGAAGATCAAATCCTCGTCGTTCCCCTTGAGCTGAAGACCGGAAAGCGGGATACAAACCAGGCTCATCGAGCACAAACGGCTCTCTATACTCTTCTTCTCTCGGATCGCTATGGTGAGTTTTGATCGATCGTCAATTATACGATGATTTACTAATTGCGCTTGCAGATGTCGACGTCACTTTCGGTCTGCTATATTACCTGGAAAATTCCAGGACCCTCAGCATCCGTGGTATTCGACATGAGCTTCTTCAGATGATTCAAGTGCGAAATCGGTTGGCTGGATACATCCGTGAGAGGCTGTCCCTGCCACCGATGCTCAAGAAGGCGCGTATGTGCAACAGGTGCTATGCGAAAACTCCTTGTCTCATCTACCACAAGCTGTCTGAGGATGGCGATGGCGAGACGAGCGCACTTGGCGAGGACTTTGACATGGCTACCGGTCACTTGAACCATGGTGATCGTGACTTCTTCCGAAAATGGGATGAACTTCTTACAAAAGAGGAGGGCAATCTGGTCAAGTTCCGACGGGAGCTGTGGACCTTGCTGAGCAACGAACGAGAGCCCTTAGGCCGATGCTTTGGGGATATCGTGACTGATCCCCGGTCTGCTTGCGAGGAGCCAAACGGGACCAAGATCAATCGCTACCGTTATACCTTTTTCAAGCGACAGGCGCATCCAAACTTCTCTTTTTCGGAGTCGCAAATTTCTGTCGGCGAGCCAATCGTTGTCTCGGACGAGAAGGGCCACTTCGCGTTGGCAAATGGTTACGTGGTCCAAATGAGTGCAGGACACATCACTGTTGCAGTGGATCGAAGGCTGCACAATGCGAGAGCGCGAACTGTTGGCTTTGATCCGGTCTCGAACCAGTCATTCAGAGGCATCATGGAAATCGGGAACGTTGATCCCCCGGCCCTCGAGAATCCCGATGAACAGATGGTTTACCGAATTGATAAGGATGAATTCAGCAATGGCATGGCCATCGTTCGAAACAATCTCATTTGCATGATGGACAAAGATCTCTTCCAGGCGACACATCTCAGACGACTCATCGTCGGACGCCAGCCACCCGTTTTCAAGCCTTCATCTTCAGCGTACACGATTTCCGACCCTGGAAGTCTTAATATTGATCAGAAACACGCTATTGACAAAGTCATGAGTGCAAAAGACTATGCTCTGGTTTTGGGTATGCCGGGTACCGGAAAAACGACCACAATCGCGCAAATCATCAGGGCACTAGTCGCACAGGGCAAGAGTGTGTTGCTCACGTCCTACACGCACACGGCGGTTGATAACATTCTGCTGAAAATTCGGGACGATAACATTCGTGTCCTCCGTATTGGTGCGACTACCAAGATCCACCCCGAAGTTCAAGAGTTTGCAGACCTGGCAGCAATTCCGAAGAAGACCATCGAAGAGCTCAGAGACTCCTGGGAGAAACCGCAGGTTGTGGCTACGACCTGTCTCGGTGTCAACCATAGCATTTTCAACCAGCGAATCTTTGATTATTGCATCGTGGATGAGGCCTCGCAAATCACGCTTCCTGTTTGCCTGGGTCCGATTCGCATGGCAAGGACTTTCATTCTGGTTGGCGACCACTACCAGCTCCCTCCATTGGTGCAGAACAAGGAAGCGCAGGAAGGAGGACTCGATGTCAGTCTCTTCAAGCTCCTCTCTGACGCGCAGCCCGAATCGGTGGTCAACCTAGAACACCAGTACCGCATGTGTGAAGAGATAATGCTTCTCTCGAACACACTCATCTACTCCGGGCGTCTGAAGTGCGGTACGCCTGAAGTTGCAGCCCGCTCACTGGAGATCCCGAACATCAACGGCTTGAAGCAATTCCATGCCGATGGCTTCCACGCTTCTCAGCACCCGTACGGGATCTGTCCCGGGGCAAGCCATGGCCGTTGCTGGCTGAAGGACCTCATAGAACCCTCTGCCAAAACTCTTCTGGTCAACACAGACCCTCTCGGAGCTGCAGCCCTGGAGAATGCACAGGGGCAGCGCATCGTCAACCACATGGAGACCATACTGTGTTCTCAACTCGTGGAAGCATTCATCGCCAGTGGCATCCCGGCCCGTAACATCGGCGTCATTACTTTCTACCGCAGTCAGCTGGCCATCCTTCGCCAAAAACTTCGCCGGCACGCGCCAGACCTCGAAATGCATACCACGGACAAGTTCCAGGGCCGCGACAAAGAGGTCGTCATCCTCAGCTGCGTCCGCAGCAACTCCGAGAACCACGTGGGAGATCTTCTGCGCGACTGGCGCCGTGTGAACGTCGCCTTCACCCGTGCCCGCACCAAGCTCCTGGTCGTCGGAAGTAGATCGACCCTTCGCGATGGCAACGAACTACTGTGCAAGTACGTCCGCCTAGTTGAAAGCAAAGGATGGGTCTACAATTTGCCCGATGGCGCGGTCGAGAGTCACGTTTTCGAATCCGCGCATCTGGACTCGACACAGTTGCTGTTTCAGTCCCCGGCTTCGAAGACTAAGAGAAGCCCTATTGTAAAGAAGGAATCTCCCTCTCGCAATCCACTTAGCCCCCTGGGCTCTCGACAACCGTCGTCCGGCCTTAGACAACCTGCCAAGAGAGGCACGAAACTGTTTAATGGCATCTCGGTTGTCGGCAACAGACCCATCATCCAGGACATTGTGAATGATATTTCCGGCTGATGGAAGCTGTGCGGGAGCTTCATGTTCGATTGCTGCATTTCTTTTTGGGTCTGCAACGTTTTTACACATAGCATACTCGGCGAATGGACATGGAAAGGTGTTGGACTGGAAATAACCGGGTACCGATTAGGTTCTGCATATTGTCTTCATCAGAGCAGTGAATATCACGTGAAGCATGACTGTCTCATGTTCTAGATCATAGGATCAACCCCTCCCATATATCATCTCTCAACTGCTCCATCGATTGCAAGTTCGACATCCCGCCGCATGTACCGAAGCATCCAGTCAATGAGCCGAGCGTACTCTCGTAAAGGATAACCGGTAGGCAGACCATGGTCGCTCGACGGTCCCAGGATTGACAACGGCTCCAGCCAGTCGAGAAGGTTCTCACACTCATCGTACTTGTGAAAGGTGACCCGATCGCGGTCGAAAAACATGACCCAGTATGAATACCGGTCCATTTGGCAGTGTTGAAGGACGGCCTCGAGCGGACGGAAGCGCACGTCGGGCTCGTCCTGGGGAAGAGGGCCCGCGAAGAACTTGCCCTTACTGAGCTTGGTGGGGCTGGGGCTACTTGCGAGAGGGCTGACAGCGACTACCAGGTGATCCACGAGTTTTCGGTTATCGGGACCAGGAAGCTGGCGCAGGAGTCGCTGAACGACAAAGTAGGCGGGAACATCCTTCTCAGCTGGGTGGAAGAGCACGGCGAAGTCATTGGCCAAGGTGAAGTAGTAGTTGAGAATCCCGGAGATCATGGACAGGTAAGCGAACCCGTTGGTGCGGTCATCTTGGAATCTGTTGATGAGCACCTCGAGGGCGGGAACTGAGAGGAAGCCGGCCATGATGAAAGGGTGGCTGTGAGGTCTTGGATGGTGTATTGAGCGACGTGTTGAAGGGGAGAGAAGTGATGAAGAAGGGTGGGAAGGTGTTCAGAAGAAGGAAAGTAATGGTGGGGATGAAAAGTGAGTCTTGACATGGAAATCTCCGTCGACAGAGGGTTCAGAAATCTGAAGTGAGGCTCATTGACGCGATTCGAGTAAACGGGACCCTCTGCAATTCACTGAGTAGGTGTCTCGATAAGAGGGTCGTTTCGCGTGGAATATGGCTCGGTCTTCAAAGACCGAAGAGATTCAATATCAATATCCGGATACTTCATCGGCCGCCGCCTTCATCTTTCTCAACCGCAAGTCAACGGCCTCGCCGTCATCTCGCAAGCCAAAATGGTCATTGACCTGCCCCGGAAGCTTCCACGGAAGAAGCCATTCCTCACCCGGTTGATCGGTATCGTACATAAAAATCTGAATGACTGGGCCGTAGAAAGCCATAGCCCAACATTGGGGCCCCTCCAGTTCAGTGTGTGCAAGAACGTTCTTCAAGTCAGTTCCCAACTCCTGGCCGACGAACATGCCACTAAATACCACAATTAGATGGTTGACGAGCACTCGCCTGCCTGACTGGCTGCTACGGAGTCGTCGGACGAGGAAGTGGCTGGAGAAATCCCCTTGGGCCTTTTTGTAGCAGACGGCAAAGTCTTGGGTCACGGGGAAATAGTAGCTCAAGATGCTTGATACCATCGCTGTGAGGGAGTCGTTGCAGAACGGGTCCCGCGCGACGTCGCTTATGAGGGCCTGTAGGATTGGTACGGAGGTGTAGACTGCCATGAATACTTGTGCTCAGATTGATGTGTGAATTGAATGAGGCTGAGTGACAGCTGCCCCGCCAGAGTTCGTATACTCTGGTTTGTCAGGCAACCAGGCAACCAGGCAACCACAGCAAAAAGTAACCTTAGCTGAAAAAAACACCATTCAACTTAATCAGGCTAATAAGTCTATTTTTGAACTAATGTATTTGCTATCTATACAGGGATACAACGCTGCCATCCGGGGCCCAATAAGTATCAAGCCAGCGTTCGATTAATGCACCTCGAAATGAATCGTCTGCTGGATCATAATCGGCGTGTTCACTAATCCCTCCGTGCTTTCGGCATCATCCTTGGATGGCTCCCTCCATCCGTTCGTGGCAGTCTTTCCCCGGTCTGCAGAAAAGGTCTGGTTGAATGACTGTCCCATCGATGAGAATTTGTACCTGTCGGCGGCCGAAGGTGCATTGACGGGGTCTTCATTGATTGTGAATGCATAGAGGCTGGGTTGGAGTTCGATTACTAGTCTTCCGAGCGCCGGCACAGCGGTTGCAATAATACTAAGATTCATCATGACTCTACAAAGGCGTGGTGTCAGTTTCCATCCGTACGAGTGCAGTCCCGGAAAGATACTCACTGGTCCCAAATCGTTGAATCGGTGTTTGCCCCTGGAGTCATCAGAAATTGATAATACCAAGCAACCATTCGAACGGAGGGCCACTTACATGGAATATCAGAGGACTTCAGCATGCGGACAGTGTAGTGGACCCCAATGCCCGTCGATATGCATACCCTATCATTTGTCAATACCGGCACCCAGACCATTATGAAAAGGTCTCATCTTACAGAATTCGAGAGGCAAGTAGTGCCATGATTCTGAACCGCTTCCATCGAGACAATTGTACAACTCGAAGCAACATGCATGGGAGCAACACAATGGCAATATCCGTGATGATATTGAACGCGGCGATAGCTTGGAAAAGCGCCGTCTGCAAAGTACCATATCAGTATTAAGCTTGGACAAAAGATTGAACAGCTAGTATCACCTGGTCAATGCACTGATCGGGCGAGTTCCACCTCCAGGGCGTTGGCATAGAGCATCGCAGGGCCAATGCCAAGACTGATGCCACGGCCCATGCAATTATAACCCCCATTAAAGCCTGATTCGTTCGTAAATATGGGCGCGATGTCATCAAGTTCTTAAAGAGAAGTCCTAGCGAGATCTTGCTAAGGGCTATCGTCATGATGAGTAGGATTTGTGCTGCATACTCGTACTGTGTACACAATTAGTTTTGGAGAAAATGAAACGGCTGTAGAGGTGCACAAACCTTCAGATAGCGCACAAGCTCATGGCCTCCTATGGTGGACAGCTTCCGCCCAAGTCCATTTGAGATGGCAAGCTGAACGCATATACTCTGCAGTATTCCGAATAGCTAATCAACCGAAAGGCACTGGGTTAGCGATCCGAATCTAGCAGAATAAGACAAGCGAAGTCAGCACATACCGTGGAGACAGCTAGCAAGATGTCATCGGAATGAAGGGCGCCTCCAATGTACCACCGAGTGGACAGACGGGCGACAACAATAACGAGTGTCAATGCGAGCAAGGTATAGACCGCAACTGCAGCATATCCGCCCTCATCGTTGTCGGTAATGTCGAAAAGTGGAGGCAATGTGCCGGCCATAACGACGAGATTCAAACCCACAGTTCGCAGGCCGGCTGGGAAATTGGCAGATCGCAGATCGTGGATTGCAGATCGCGGGTATATGACAGATTTGACAGCGATCCTGAAGTCCCAAAAATGGGATCGTGGGCCATGTATGACAAGTGTACTACGAACCCCCAAGGACACATCTGAAACTCCCGAAACTTCCCCTTTGCATGCGGCAACCATTCAAGGGACAATTACTGTGGGTCATAGGCCAAATATTCTATGACCAGCGCTATCTTTATCGCGTTCGCCGGACTCCGGTCGGGGCTTTGCGCGAGCGGTCTGTGTGCCGAGGTGACATTCGCCTAGACCCTGGATGCCCATGGTTCTGGTGTTCTGGTGGAAATAAGCACAATTTACTAACTTAAACTTTCGCTTGGCCCTGCCGCATGCCGGTGGTGGAGGCATGGTTTCCACGTTTCCCAGGGGTTCGAACCTATAAGCACAGGAACCAGATTGTGATAAGATATTGGGGAGAGGAAAAGAAGCCATAAGCATGGATTGAAATACGTGGATGATAAGGATATAGCATTTCACTGGGCTGGTATCCGATGGAAATTCCTGGTTTGACAAGATGAGCGAGTCAACCCCCGGCGAGTGGAGGCGGGGATTTCCACTTCGGATCGGCCGAATCACCACTTTTGCCTGGCTCCCAATCAGGCGTGGAATTGGGCGCCACCGGAGCAGTCACAGCGCTCGCGTGAGGTGATAGTCCCACGAGGGTTTGAGGGCTCGTGAATGCGCCCTCCGATCTGGGGGCCGATAGGAGGGCATTCATATCTATTTGGTTCAACGGCGATGGCGCGGAGTGAACAACACCGTCATGTCGAACGACTCGATTGAATTAAATCGCTTGGGCGTGAAGACAACCGTCCAGTCCAGCGTTCTCGAACGTCCCTCACACAGCCGAACAGGGTCTGGTGGGTTCAGTGGAGGAGTATCGACGTCCAGATCCAGCGGGAAGCACATGGATGTAGGAAGATTATCCCGGGAGCTGAAAACCACAACTGACATCTGTGTAGAGAAGCTTCGGTTCACTCTCGATTCTATCCCTGTCGCTGACTGTGCTTTCCTCGTGGGAATCCGTCGCAAAGTAAATGCCTTCACTCTCTTTCAACGCATGAACTAACAACCTTCCAGCTCATTCGAGTCGGGCCTGATCAATGGCGGCCCAGTCGGTCTTGTCTGGGGCATGCTGCTTTCATTAACTGGCACGATGGCAATGACATTATCGATGGCCGAGATGGCATCCATCTGCCCTCTGGCGGGCGCGCAATACCACTGGACAGCCATGCTGGCACCTCCGCGGATTCGAGAATTTAGTACTTGGATGCAGGGATGGATCACCGTCTTCGGATGGCAGGCCACATCAACGAGTATCTGTTACTTGTTGGCAACGCAGATCCAGGGGATGGTGATACTGAACAATCCCGGCTATGTCCCTGAAAAGTGGCATGGGACACTCATCATGTGGGCGCTTGTGGTCTTTTCCAGCCTCGTCAACATCTATGGGATCAAGATCGTACCTGCTTTACAAATGCTTGGGGGCATCATGCACATCACCTTTTTTATTGCGATCATTATCCCGATTGTGCTTCTTGCTCGTCGCAGCACTTCGGAATTCGTCTTCACCGAGTTGTGGACGTCGGAGCAGGGCTGGCAGTCGGGTGGCGTGGCCTGGTGTCTGGGCATGTTGACCGTCACTTACTGCTTCCTCGGTGAGTGAATTCCCTTATCCTCCACAAGAGGGCCATGTGGCTGTGAGATGCCTAACGTGTTGTAATTTGCAGGTTGCGATGGTGCTATCCATATGAGCGAGGAAGTACGAAATCCGGCAGTCGTGATTCCGCGCATCTTGATCCAGACCATCGCGATAGACGGCTTGATGGCTTTCATCTTCCTCCTCGTTGTCCTTTTCTGCATAGGCAACATCGAGGAGGCCCTGAACCCCACCTATCTCTTCCCCATCATCGGAATCTTCAAGCAGGCCACTAGATCTGTTGGAGCCACCACAGCCATGCAAACAGCCATCTCCTCCATTGGCATGATCTCCAACGTCGGTGTAGTCGCGTCCGTCTCACGATTGACTTGGGCCTTTGCCCGCGATGGGGGTCTACCCTTTTCCTCGTACTTTGCCCATGTTGGTCTTCCCCGTCTACCCCTATTGAACCGAATTGCTAATCACAAATCAGGTCGACCGTAATCAACGCGTGCCCAAGCGAGCCATCTTGCTCGTCTCCGGTGCTATCGTCATTCTCTCGGTAATCAATATCGCCTCGGAGACGGCGCTCAATGCCATTCTTGCGCTATCCATTAGCTCTCTCTACGTCTCGTATCTCATTCCAATCATCATGATGATCATCCGTCGACTGGACGTCGGTCGTGGGCCCATCCAATTTGGTCCCTGGAATTTAGGGCGCTACGGGATGGCGGTCAACATTTATTCTCTGGTATTCGGCATCTTCGTCTGCATCTTTGTGCCGTTCCCGACCCAGATCCCCGTCACCGCTGCGAACATGAATTGGTCTGGACCTGTTTTCATTGGCGTATGTCTGCTTCTCGTCCTAGACTGGGCTTTCAGAGCCAGGAAGAGCTATAGTGGACCCATGAAGGGCCTTCTGTATTCGAACAAGGCCAGCTCTGCTTGACGGGACAGATTCTATATTCGGGTCGGGCTTTGTCAGGGAATATTATTATGGAATCCATAGATATCTTCCAAGGAATCAGAAATATAATGTATCAGAAACGTTCGTTGACCTTCGGAGCCCGCAGGAACCGCGTGAATAGATGCTCAAGTGCTATCTCGAACTTTGGAAGACCTCTGGAAAATGTAAGTTCTTTGCCAAGGCTACCTTAGATAGGCAGATCCCGAGGCCTTCATAGCGGATCTCCTCGGGACTACTTCGGGGGATTCCCCATTCAGGTTAGCCGCCCTCTCATGAGGATGTTCCAGGTCTGGTCTGCCGAGAAAATCCCAGCCCGAGCTCCGGCGTTGGTGATGCCCTGTGAGAGCGTACTGTGTGGTCTATGGGCGTTCATTTGCTACCTTGAGGTGACCACTGACTACTTGGAGACTCATCAAAATCACCTATTGAGCAACTAGTTCGCATTCAGTCCAGACGTGAGTGAGCTTTCGGCCCTTATACCATTGTTTGTTTTGCGAACTACTGGTTTTGTATATCGGATCCCCACTTAGGGCTCCGGATGTCTTTCTTCGAAACCGCCATTCAATGCAACTAATAGGCGAGCTTCTCTCGCGGATGTCCACGGATCTTGGCACAGGTTTAATGAGCGGAGATAGGTGGTTTCTAAAAAAGTGCATCATTTGACTAAGTTGATCCACGAATGAGCTTGTTTTATTCCCCGCCCACCCCTTCCCAAGGAATACTTCTGATATGTTTGTAGTTCTCCACAGGGCTGGCGACCAGTTTGAAAGTGAAACGGGGTCCACGAAAATTAGATAGAACACCCAAAGCCGAGCATGGCATTGGAGGAAATAGTTGTTGCCTGTATCCACGAGAATCGGTCAATCTCCCGTGCAGAATTGAACGGTCCCTGATCTAGTTCGTAGAGGACAAATGTAGGAGTATAAAATGGCACGCTCGTCGTGTCTCTGTTTGAAGAACCACCAACATTTTTATTCCATCAATTGTCATTAATTTCATTCTGTTCATCATGGTCTCCAGCCTTAGACTCGGCCTCATTGGCCTGCTCGGCGCTGTCGTGCATGCGGCTCCAGCGCCGACTGCAGCATCCGCCCTCGAGCAGCGATCTTCCACCTGCACCTTCTCCGGTTCCAAGGGCGCCGCATCTGCCATCGAGTCCAAGGCCTCTTGCTCAACCATTGTTTTGTCTTCCGTGGCTGTTCCCGCTGGAACTACTCTGGACTTGACTGGACTGAAAAAGGGAACCACCGTGAGAAACCCATTTAGTCACGACCGTTGGACCGCGCACTGACGACTATCTAGGTTATCTTTGAGGGCGAGACTACTTTCGGCTACAAGGAATGGTCGGGTCCCCTGGTCTCAGTTTCCGGAACGGACATCACCGTCAAAGGAGCTTCCGGAGCCGTTCTCAATGGAGATGGTTCCCGCTGGTGGGACGGAAAGGGAACTAACGGCGGCAAGACGAAGCCCAAGTTCTTCTACGCCCACAAGATGATCAACTCGAAGATCGAGGACATCTACATCAGGAACTCTCCCGTTCAGGTCTTCAGCATCAACGGTGCTAGCGATCTCACCCTTAGCGATGTCACGGTCAACAACGCCGATGGTGATGACAACGGTGGTCACAACACCGACGCTTTCGACGTGGGAGAAAGCACCGGTGTTTACTTCACCAACCCGACTGTCCACAACCAGGATGATTGTCTCGCAGTCAACTCGGGCACAGTACGCATTACCTAGTAAGCTTTTTGCTAGGGATCCTCTGCTAATACCTTCTAGAATATTTCATTCACAGGCGCGACCTGCACTGGAGGACACGGAATCTCAATCGGCTCCGTTGGTGGACGTTCCGACAACAACGTTGAGAATGTCACCATCGAGAACTGTAGCATCCAGGACTCTCAGAACGGTACGTACAAATCGCACTTGCTGCATGAGAATCATCTTGGCTAAATTTGCGCAAAAGGTGTCCGCATCAAGACCGTTTACGGTGCGACTGGCTCCGTCAAGGACATAACTTATAAGGATATCACCCTTTCCGGAATCTCGAAGTACGGCGTCGTGATTGAGCAGGACTATGAGAACGGCAGCCCCACCGGTACTCCCACTAGCGGTGTCCCGATAACTGGTCTTACCTTGAACAATGTGAAGGGATCTGTCGACAGCAGTGCCACTGACATCTATATTCTGTGCGCCTCGGGAGCCTGCTCGGACTGGACCTGGACCGGTGTCAGTGTCAAGGGCGGCAAGACCAGCACCAAGTGCAAGAATATACCCAGCAGCGCCAGCTGCTGAACAGCACTTGAATTTGAGTCCTGAAGGGTTGAAGGGTTTTGTATACGACTATCACTTTGTATTTATTTGCACAAAGTGCTTTTGGAGACTGGAGTTCGTGTCTGAGACACGAGTTACAACATCCCCTTTTATACCTCACTGGCTTGTCACAGCTATCCGCTTTATGCTATAATGTATTTCCATTTTCCCCTTACCGCTCTTTCGTTCACATGTGAAAAGTAGCAGTTGGTGATCGTATTGTGGTTCTGCCGAGCCCGTCATAGCGCGCGAACAGCCGACGCTAGTAAACAGAAAGCACGATCGGCCTCCAAACCAACATTTCTAACGGAGTGACTCGAAAACATAACTCATGAGCATAAGTTCCTCTGAAGAGAGTTCGGTATCAACATCCAGAGACAGAAAAGGGATGGCGGCGCACGACCCCCAGATCATGGCAGCCTTGGCAAGTCAGATGATTAGCATGACCCCCCTCTCAGCCTCATATCCACGCTCTTCACACGGCTGAAAACAGACCTCTCCGGCACCCCAGGCATAGTCGTCAAGTGTGAAACATACAACATGTCATCGAACACATACGCCCGACTATGTGATGAGGTATACGAACGCATCCTCGGGAAGTTGGAGAGACGCGAAGAAGAGGAACGGCGCTTCGCTGTGAATGGAACAGCTAGGAAGGTACTGGATGACGATTTCCTGAAGCGCTTCTTTCGCAGCTTGTGCTTGTCCGCGGTTATTAGCATGGAACATGAGCATATCAATGAAAGCGACTTGATCAGAAGGCTCGACCAAAAGAATCTCTACGACTTTCTCGCGATCATGATTTTCACAACCTGCACCATCGAAGCTGCCCGAACGTTTACCATCGAGCTTCTGGTCAATGATTCATGGCCACCTGACATGTTCAAACTACCTGTGGGGCGAGAACAACTCAGGGAGCTATTTCGAGAGGACATAACGCCGGACAAATTCCTCGCCAACCAGTCTTGCTTTTGCCCAGTCACGATCGTGAAGGGGCGCGAATACCGCATCAAAACCCCGGGGCGTGAGCGCCTACCTTATTTAGAGGAAAAGTTGCGGGCAAAGGGGTCTTTTGGTGCGGTTTACACGGTCAAGATTGCTAAGGGTCACTTCTACGACCCCCAGACTGAGCTTGCAAACAGGCACCCTATGACTGTTGCCCGCAAAGATTATCTCGTGGCCGAAGAGTCTGCCAGGGATCAAGAAGTTATGAAGAAAATCTTGTCCGCTGATCGGGCCTGCAAAAATATTGTGGACTATTACGGTAGTGTTGCAATCGGCTCGACAACCTACAGCTTGTTCATGCCCATGGCCATCTGTGACCTCAAGGTCTACATGATGGAGTTGCATAAAACCAATCCAAATACCATATCAGATAAGGCAGGGTTTATTCGCTGTGCTCATGGGCTTGCTGGAGGACTCAACTTTCTTCACAACGGGATGAGATCGGCGAATGGGGAGAGGCTGGTTTGCTATCATATGGACCTCAAACCGAGCAACATTCTTATCTACCGAGATACAGGCCATGGTGAATCACCCTACATCTGGAAGATAAGTGACTTCGGTATGTCTCGCGTGAAGGTGAGGCGTCGAGGAGAAGGCGTCGACAGCGAGAGTAATTTCAACAGCTGGTTTCTACGCCGCCCCAAAGCACAGGAGCCGTCTACCTCAGGAACCATGAATCGACGAGGCGAGGGCACATACTTGGCACCAGAGGCGATTGCCGCAACTCCAACCATGAAAACGGGCAGTGATGTCTGGTCACTGGGCTGTGTCATAAGTGTGCTTTTCGCATACTTGGAGGAGGGGGCTCTTGGTGTCGATCGATACTCAGACAAAAGAGGTGATCTTGACAGCGCAGACGGTTATGACCGTTTCTTCATTCGCACTAGAGGATGGGGACCGTTTAAACCACACCCGGTGGTCAAAGAATGGCATGACCGTCTGATCCATCACGCCAAACAGCGAAATCGCAAAGAAGCCGACGCAGTAGAGTTCATGCTAGGATATCTTGATAACCGGGTGTTCAAGGAGCAATCCAAGCGATGCAACGTCACGGCCTTAGAAAATATGCTTTGGTACACCTACATA
The DNA here is from genome assembly GCA_027569585.1 of Penicillium silybi. Classification (NCBI taxonomy): domain Eukaryota; kingdom Fungi; phylum Ascomycota; class Eurotiomycetes; order Eurotiales; family Aspergillaceae; genus Penicillium; species Penicillium silybi. The sequence continues at coordinate 105,195 of JAPDFI010000040.1, forward strand.
AAGTATATTGACGCTGATCCTGCCTCCGCTCAAAATCCGGAGAGCCATAATCCTGCAAGAGCTGGGGTTGATCCAATCAAGCGGCCAAGATGGTGGCGCGCCTTCCAGTCCCAAAAAGATCCTGCGCCCAACGGAAGAGTCAATAGATGGCTTCTCGATTCCCAGGAGGCTTTCAAGGGCTGGGCTATATCCCCCGAGGGGTCTCTGATTGCGTTCTGGACTGACAGCAAGATATCGTTGTATACATCGGAATCACTGCATCCTGACGATACACGCGTGAAAACGTTAGTGCCCGAATTCACGCTCGACGACGCTGGAGCTATATGGAAGGGCATCAGCCTGACAGAAAACCACTTGATAGCCTTCACATCAGGGGACAGACCTCAGGTACGAGTAGACGCGATTGTTTCGATCAAGGAGCTAGTCGCTGATGATTGCTCGCTACTAGTGTTATAAATTTGACTTATACGAGAGCGCTTTCGTGGAAGCAAATCTCCAGCATCATATCAACTACTCCTTGCCGATCTCTGAGATTATGCGGCAGGCTATTTCCCCGGGGAGTCAAACCATGGCATGCGTTCTACGAGATAGCAACGGAGATCAAAATCCAGGATCGCTATTTCTTGCCCCTGTTGCCTCGCCAAATCATTCTTGGTGGCTTGATATGTTGAATTGGCCCGCCAAAGATATTATCCAACTGTTTTTCACGACAGACGACGACTTATACCTCGTCGTGCGACCACAACTTAGCGCTCGGAGTCGAGAGCACAAAGTACGCATCGTCCACATAGATGTCAGCTCCAAGAGGCTGGATACTCTGGTTATTGAATCGCGTGTAAGTTCAAAGTTTGGAATTGTTCTTTTTTCTGATTCTGTCTCACTCATATCAAAACAGGGCATTGATAGCAGCATCAACGTTGGCCTTTTCACTACGTTTGTCCCTTTTAGACAAGAGCCTAATACATTTGCCATCGTCACCCGAGAAAGGCAGCTGCACATTCGCAACCTTGCAGAGAGAGTGCCGAGAGCCCAGGCTGAGATCGAAGGATACCGAGTACTCAGGCTAATGATGGGCTGGGACGACACGAAAATCTTTGCTATAGGGACCCCGGAGGCGAGCCTTAGAATGGTTCTGCTCGAGATAAACGTGCCTCGTGGACCTGAAACACGCGTTTCTCTGAAGGAGATCGAACAGCTCCCTGGCTTGTCGTACCATGACGACTTCACGGAAGTGCTTGCCTATCAAAAAGGAGAGAAGTATGTTCTCATTGCTGCCTTGACAGAGGCCGATCAACACGCCATATACGAAGTTACTCTCACAGACTCGGATTCCACAGCAACATCCTGACAAGAGATCCCTTCTATGGACACACTTCATGTATTTAGGCTTTAGAGTCCTGCAGGTTGTGATCCCGTCTGTTTCGAAATTGCAACCGCCTCTTTAACGCCTGTATATTCCATTCCGAAGAAAAATTCACTTTTGTAATAACCTTTGGGAAAGTTGTGCTGTCTCGATGTAACAACCAGTTGTATAGGAGGAATGTGACTGCGGTCAAGCCAGCCGAAGAAAGAACGAATATCCAGATCATGGACGTAGCAACAATAGTACTATTTGCTTGATCCATGGCAAAGAAATTCATTCCAAAAAACGTCTTGTGCAAGTTACTGTCAGCGAAATCTGATATTCCAGCAGCGGTTCAGCAAACTTACCGCCAGGAAAGACGAAGGCAAATAAAGCAGACCCAAGGTGGTGAGGAACACTGCCGATTTGTTCAATTCAAACATGTTTCGGTTCTGTTTCATTGCAAGGTGTTGATCGCGGAACAATAGAGTGTTGGCTAACAGGCCAGAAACCGTCTGGACTCGTTGTTGTAGGTGGGATGCTGCTCGTGAATAGGCAATGCATTGTCGACGTTGATTCCTCAAATCCGCAATCATGCTACGGCTCTCCGTCGCTTGTGGCAAAGATGCGAATAGCTCGCAAAGCTCGTCAATGGTGTCCGTTGCTGATGCTAGCATTGTTGGAATCTGAAGCAGCCGATTCTCGAGAGAAGTCAGCGCACTCAGACTTTTGTAGCCCACACCCAACGGTTCTTGGATGAAATATCCAAGCAAGCAATCCGAAAGGGGTATAAACTGCTGCTCAAGTTCTGCAATGTACTTCCTCCAAGCTGAAAAATAAGCCAAAAATGGCACTCGGTGCAGGTGAAGACCTTCATGTTCCGTTCCCAAGCACGGGCTGCGAAGCATTTCCTCTGCCTCGCAATGTGCTCTGGACCAAGGAGTTGGATTGAGCAAAACAAATACGCTCTGGGCTGTCGTAGTATTGTATCGATGATAAAGACCGGTTTGTCGAATCGTCCACTTATCATCGTCTGGCTTGTATTCGGGATATCTCAGAGTGTATGATATCTCTGGAAATCCATCTCAGCTTTAGTTTACTATTATTTTGGTGCGCAGGGAGAAGAGATCTACCTATGGAGGGGCCAGAGCGAATCTCTGTATAAGGAAGACACAAGGTCGCTTCGAGACCTAGGTCACGATCATAGAAGCAAGAAGCTAGCTCGTAGAATCGCGGGCTTAAATCGTGTTTGCTGACAATTGTGTCGAGCATAGGCTTTGTAATTTGCAATGGCACCCAGGAATTGCGTTGACATATTGATCTTGGAAGAATTAGCAACCGGAAATATTAACAAACGTGAATGCTACCAACATCAAGCGACATGTGTAATCCTTGCGGGAAGTCTCGAGATACTCGGTCAGATCATCCACATTCGATACATCTGTTTGCTGGAAAGAGCGTGTAGCATGAGAGGTTGGTGTATCCTGCCCAATTTGAACAATTTTAACAGGCTCAGTTACTTCATCAACAAAATAGCAGTCAAAAGAACCCATAGTTCAGGCGGATTCAAGGGGATTTGTGATGGCGGGAAATTAAAGTTAGAGTACGGAGTATGCATTCTTATAATTCGTGTGATAGTTCCATATTCCCCTTTCCAGCGAGTCTCAGCTTCGCCTCTCTTCCTTGCTGCGCCCCAATATGCCTCGGTCCCCACCTCGTGTTGCGCGCCCAGTAAACTTTCGGGCTATTTCACTCGGGCCGCCCTAACCGGTTGTCAGCACGTTATCTCCATCGTGTGCATTCCATGTTGTCCTACTTAAGCTCAGCCTGGAAGGTGGAAGATGATCAGTTAGAGCTGTGCAAAATTTTGGAGAGAGAACTGACCGCCGTCACTTCCCTTGGGGCGCTCCATGACCAAACGTCATTACTCTGCTGCAGATCCAGTCAGCCTCGCGCCCGATAAAAGGTGGAAAGCAGCTAAGGATGTTACGACTTACTCGGATGTTGAAGTCTCTTTGTCCGGGAAAAAGGCGCTCAAGCATCGCCTGCAGGCTTTGTTTTTTAAGGTACTGGGTTGACGTCGTTTGTTGAGGCCGCTCTTCGGTTGACTCGGGCATTTTGATCGATAGTATGCAGGCTTTCTTGATTTTACCTTGACAAAAAAAACACCGCCACAAGGGCAGACTCGATAACTAATTAGTTCCTCTGTGATGCGGCTGAAATACGAGCCGTGCATTGCCACGTCACACAAGGCACGGTCGTAGCGCGTCACCCCAGGGCCTATGGCTTGACCCGATGCGGGGGAGGTGCGCGTGATGGGACAACCTGGTCGGCTTCCTCTTATCACCGGCTCGCATTAATAAGACGCTAATGCGATATGGGGAAACCCCCGTTTCTCCGAGAAGGACCGTTCTCCTGTCTGATAGGGAAAAAGAAATTATGCACCCGGGCTCAACCCGGGCTCAACCCGGGCTGCGTAAATTCACATCCTGATTGGCGGACCTGATAGAGGCAACCAGTCAGGTTTGAGACGAAAAAGGACTGAAACTTAGGCTATTTGCCTCGTGTAGTCGTGTTATACAGCCCCCTTTATGCGTGTGCGGCTGAGAGTTTCGTAGTGCCTAGTCCCTTCTATCAGGATCATTAGGATACCCTCGTTCCCCTGCATCATGTACCGAAACCAAGTTACCGGGAAATCTTTGATTACATGTTGGGAAATCCTTCCTTGAATTGTCTATAGGCTCCGTTGAACGCAATACACGTGGAAATGCCTGACCATGTTGAGCTGGAGGATCTCACTTTCTACATTCACGAGTCCGCTGCGTCCTCTGCAGTCGCCATGCATGAGCGACGTGATGGCCCTGATATCTCACCTGGTCTGAGACCAGGGTCACAGAACTTACTGTCAACCATTCCTCCCACTTCATCTGGTTCAAGCCAAAATGTTTCCAATATTTCAGAGGGCTCGACTGGACTCATCTATACAACCCCTGAGAGCCTCATCGTCAGGCCGAGTCCGAACAGGACGCTCAGACGAAAGCTGAAAGGCATTCACCTTTTTGTACGTTCAACCGCTCAATCTATCCGCGCCGAGCTAACTACTGAAAGATGATCACTATCAACGCCACGCTCGGAACAGGACTCTACTGGCGCGGAGGTCAGATCCTCGAGCTCGGAGGTCCCTTAGCGGTTCTCCTGTCCTTCCTCCTTGTCGGAATCCTCGCGTGGGGTGTGATGCAATGTATTACAGAAATGCTATGCATCTGGCCCGTCCCAGGCGCACTCTCGATTTACGTCGGTGAGTTCGTGGACGAGGAGCTGGGAATCGCAGTTGGGATTGCATACTGGTATGTGTTATGGAAATCACTCTCTACCAGAGACAAGTCATTGATGTCATTACAGGTTCACGTACTCAATGTCATGGTCTACGCTTGTCGCAATCTCTGCTGCTGAGTTTGACTTTTGGCCTTCGATCAATGACAGTCCAGGTTTCCACGGGGCAGTGATCTATCTTGCCATCCCTTTTGTCTTGAGTTGCATAAATGCATTTAGCATCGAGGTCCGTCTATCTGAAGCTTCCAACCAAAAGAAATTTGTCCTATTTAGGAATGGCGGCTAATGAACCTGAAGATCTACGGTTTCTTGGAAGTCCTTACTGGAAGTCTGAAGATCCTTTTCCTTGCAATAATCGTCGTCGCTCTCGTCGCGATCAATCTTGGAGGTGAGTAGTATTCTCCTTCCTTAGCTTGTCTTTCCTCGAATATGTCATAACATCCTATAGTTGGTCCAGGACCCAAAAATTCTCAGGGGTCGCATAGTAAGTCGAATACTGTTGGTTCCATATGAATGAAGCTAAGCACTGAAATGACAGATTGGTCTACGCCAACTGCTTTCGACCGCGATGGTGCGCAGCATTGGGTTATTGCACTGCTGTGGGTCAAATAAGCAATACTTTACTTTTCCTCTGCTGACATCCCATAAGGATGTCCATTTCCATCGCGACATTTGCATACGTCGGGGTGGAAGTAATCGCGGCATGTGCTCTAGAAGCGCAATGGCCAGGAGAAAGCGCAGACGAGCATACAGAGCCAGCCCCCGAAACACCAAAGGACACCCTCATCGGAACCACTGTCAAGTTCTCAGCGATCTTCATCCCGGTTCTGGCGACAGTCGCATATACACTGAGTGGAGTGCTCGGGAGTATAGATATCTCCGAGGGCGACTGTCACTTGCCTCGACTGAGTTGGCTCAAGCCCAATAAGAACTGCACCGGCCCAGCTGGAACGGGCACTGGGGCTGCTTTTGTTCTGATTGCTGCGGAATCAGAAATTCCGTATTTGGCGGACGTTTTCAACGCATTCCTCGTCTTCACGTGCTTGTCATGCGCTGGTACAAATCTCTATATCGCCTCGCGGACATTATTTGGCCTCACTAGTCGCTTGGAAGGAGGGCGAGGAGGAGGAAAGCGCTGGCTTTTACGTGGTCTGGCGTGGTTTGGGAAAACTGACCGTCATAACGTTCCTTTGCGAGCTATGATTCTCTCTGCCGTCGCATTTTGGTGGGTTCCTTTCCTCCAGCTCATTGGAGGTAGAACTCGGTCCTCGATCAATACGGTAAGAAATTACTTGAATATTTTACTACTCAGCAAAGACTAGTTGCTGATACTGGTGAACAGTTTGTCGAAGTTCTAAGCGAGATGGCATCTGTCTCTACTTTGATCGTTTGGGCTTGCGAGTGTGTCGCATTCATCCGATACTACAACTGGTACGCCAAAGACTGACTCGGGGATGAGGAAATCACGATTACTGGAGATCTGACGCATTGCAGCATCTACGCTCACAGAGACGCTCTTGAGGCTGATAGAGTGCCTCAAGTCCGGCGCTGGAGCAGAGAAGACTATTACGACTATCCCTATCGCAGCCATGGGCAGCCACTGCTGGCCTATTTGGCCCTGGCGGGCTGCATGTTTGTTTTGTTGGTAGCAAACGGTGCTGCGCTATGGAATGGATTCCACCTCTTACCATTCCTCTCTTCATATCTGACTGTAAGAGTGTCATATCTGGGTAGCCGATGAACACTTCGAAGTTGCGCTAACTGTTTTCTTTTCCAGATTATCGTTTTCCTGGGACTATGGGTGCTCCTGAAACTAGATCGGGGTGCTAGTTGGTCCTTTGTCAATCTTTCTCGGTATTCAAAAGTCCTTGAGAGGTTGCAATATCTGCATGAAATTCGCCTGAGCACAACCCAGTCGTCGGCAGCCAGATGACAGCCTCATACGACAACTATCAATCCCACTCTATGGTGTCGGTAGTCGAGAATTGTGTCAATTGTGTCTGGGAAATCTGATTTCACATATAGAATGCCACGAGATTCATAGTCTGTGCCAATGAAAGCGGCTGTACCATCATGCTTCTGGTCATCCATATCGCAATTCCTTCAAGCTAAACGAACGCCACTGTACCCGCCGCCCTATCTGTTTTGTATTGTAAACGGCGGACCTGTGAATTATTATATGCAGTTAGGTTTGCCGTTTCCGGTTTGGCGCCTACCCAGCGCCCTCTATTCATTCCTCCCCAGTATAAGGCATTGTTAAGACTAACCCCTGCCTATCCCTCCATTAGGAGCAACGCCCGGCATCATAACAAGCCCTTCAAGCTAGTCCACTCCTCGCAAAATCTGTCAAATTCATCAAAGTCTTCCGATGTACAGATCTCATCAAGCATCCATCGGATCAACTGCCGAGCCAGTCGATATTGCGGTTTATAGGCAAATTGGGTGTAGATCAGCCCGGCTGCATCGTCGAACAGCCTTTTTAATTCCTGTGTATCTGGCGTGGGGGGCAGTTCCCCTGCCAGGCGGTCGTCCTCGGGCCCATCCTCACACCATGCCCAAAGCCACATTGGGGGACGGCACGACAGCAGGAGGGGGCCGAAGAGTGCACTGTCCCAGTCAAGGACGCCGGTGATGCCCTGTTCGCCGACCAGGATATTGCGAGGCTCGAGATCTCAGTGGCATAGGCAAAAGGAATAAGCTGTATCCCAGACTCCGGCCTGCTCCATCTCCGTGGCCACAGTGGTCAGCTTCTCAAAAAACTCGATTTTATAGGTCATATCCCACTCCCGATGGGTCTCAGTGGCTCTCCTAAGCTTCGATCGGAGGACATCCAGGATCAGCTCGAAAGTAGACTGATCTGCCGGGCCATCATTACAGGGTAGGGTATCTTTCCGCGACAGGTCCAAGGGCTCCAGGCGAAGCGTATCCTCCTTCCAGATCAGTCTACCTGCAGCACAGTTACGGAGTCCGTGCATGATGGAGAAGACGCGGCCCAAGTCACGGGCGACGGCGCATTTCGTCTTATGCGGTAAGCGCGGATATTCGGAGAGGAGTGGTAGGCCAGGGAGCCGCTCCTAGATCATGTAGGGCTCCCCCAAGGCGTTATCCCGGCTTATATCAAAAGTGATAATGGTCGGAGCAGGAATTCCCGGGTAGTGCCGAAGGAGTTCCAATGGCGCGATGTCATGGGACATCGATGCATCCTGGGACCGAGGAATGCGGAGAATATAATAGCATTCAGGCAGCGGAAGGCCAATGACACGATTGAAGCCGCCGCCTCGTAGTCGTTCCACCGTCGGGCTGCCCTTATCAAGCAGGTGTTACACAAATCCATAACTCGATGCTGGAAGGTTTCAAAAGGCTCATGCTCGTAGTAGACAGTCGAGGTTGTGACAGAGCGACGCGAGGAGCGACGTGACGGCTGTGAGGCAGCGGTAGTAGAGTTGGGTGACATGGGGTGCAGCTTAAGCGATACGGTACCGGGCATAGGATGAGGGTCAGGAATTGGTCCCAGGGTACTTTCTGAGGGAAGATTGCAACTGCTGGGTCAATGATAGTATTTTGAGCTGTTGTGGTAAGGCAGGTTAGGCGGGCGGGATGGAGCTAAGAAGACACAACACCCCTGGCTACGCCCGTTCTTAAATTGCACTGATACGGATTGTGGCTTACTGACTCAGTAAGTCTACCACTTCTTTTTCTGTCAATACAATATGCTCCAGCTAATTCGATATCCACTATTAGAACAAAGAGGGACTCGGTGGTAATCACACACCAAACGGATGGCTGGGTGGATGGGGCCTTTTACTTAGACCTCGTTTCTTCCAAAGGGCCTCTGGTACTCATCTGGATAGCCATTCCACTATGAGAATCACGGCTGGTTTGTGTTCATCGTTTTCCAAAGACGAAAGGGAGAAGCTCATGAGCAAAGATGATGATATTCTGGATGTCCTTCCTGGTCAAATAGGCGACGCTGAGCCAGATGCGAATGTGGGCCGGCTTGTTGTCGGCGCAGACACACCCTTGAAACGGGGAAGACGATATTGGAAGGGGGATGAATTTGCAGTATGAGTGTCTGACGATCGTGCTACAGCCGGTCTACCAGGGAGAAATTGGTGTAATTTGGAAATATTACCAGATGGATATGGAAAGGCGCAATAACCTTTTTGAGAAATCTGGGGTAGGGGAGCCCTGTCCATCTACGTCTCAATCTTTACAATAGACGGTCGCAGAAGAAACGTAGTTCGCAATAAAGTCCATAATCATATTCCTGGACCTATCAGACAGAATTTCCGGACATTTTCACGGGTATTTCAAAAGTACACACAATTGGAAAATCACAAATCAACTTGAAGGAGAGAATTAACAGCAAGTAGGAAAAACATTCGCTTTCATCCACGCCTTGAATCACTTCGCAAACCTGTCCAGGAATATCTAGCTATAGTAATACAACAAACGAAGCGAAAGACAAAAGCAGAAATAAGAAACCCTCTCCGATATAAGCAGCCCGTTTTCAACCACTGGTCAGTTTCCATTAACGCGTGGCTTCTTGACCTTTGGCGCATTCAAATATTTTCTGTTGCCGACGCTATCGATTTCCCACCGGCCGTGGTTGTTAGGGTTGGCGACGAAGCCATCAGGGACTGTGGGCTGCACAAATTCAAATGCTCGTTTGTTCGGTGGAGCTGCAGCTGCAGGCTGAGATGCGGGTTGACGTGGAGACCAAGGCGCGAATGCTTGTTGAGGCAAAGACCATGGCATGAATGCAACTGGGCCCGGTGCTGAAGGGTCCATATGGGCGGGCAATATCGAGCATGAGTGATATATCGGGTGGACTCCAGGTCCCATGGGACCGAATGCTGCTGGGAAATGCTGTTCAGGAAAATGCTGGTATAGGGGCATGCCGTGAGTTGGATACATGGCCATGGATGTCGGTGTCGTCCGGGCAAGTCCGGACGCAAAGGCGGGTAACGATGATGAACTGTCCGTTACTATAGTTGGAGATAGTGTAGTAACAGAAACAGGATGGACCTTCGAAGCCCGGGCAGGTTCGGACGCAAAGGCGGGTAACGATGATGAACTGTCCGTTACTATAGTTGGAGACACAGTAGGAACAGAAGCAGGATGGTCTTTCGGAGTTCGCGGTGATGGCGTCGGCGGTGTTGGGATTAGTCGGGATGTTAAGCCAGGCAGGCGCGCCCCAGATGCATGCTCGAATCCCATTCCAGAATCCCCAGAAATGCTCCTCGTGGATTCCAACCTAGCATCGTCTCCAAGTCCATTCGAGAATTCCAACCAAGCATCGTCACTAAGTCCATTCGTGAATTCGCTGATCATAGCTGTGAAGTCCTCGTCGAGGTCGTAGATTTGACTCGGAGGCTGGGAAAAAGAAAGATAGTCCTCCATGTCCTCCATGTCGTCTTTGGTGTAATGGAATGAGTGTGAAATCGTCTTTGGTATTATAAAATGAGTGTGGAGTGTTTGGTGAGATGCAATAAAGCGAGGGTATAGCAAGTAATGCGATGAGCAAAGATGCAGGGTAGCGGGCGTTGTTAAGAGAGTGGATGAAGAAGAGAAGAAGAGGAAGAGGGAAGGGCAGGTCCGACACAAGACCAGGACATGATGTATGCGATGATGGAATTGTATCGTCGCGCCGCCGCCGAAAAGGTATCATCTTCAAACCTTCATTGGTCGGTAGCAGTTGCCCCGACGTACTCCCAGCAAATAACATGGAGATTTTTGGACTCGGATGCTTCGTTATCCTTTGCACCAGTCGGTGCAGACATCAGATTTGGAGCAGCCGCGATGGCGAACCCGTCCCTTCCCTCTACAGCTTGCTTTCCCAGCGCTGAAGTCGATAGAACGAACCATGAAGACGAGGCCTTGTACTTCGACGTATGGTCTCTGCCGTGGTACATATCAGTCCCGACCGTACTTTCAGCCAAGAGGGTGCTTTGGAACTTACAGTAATGCAACGAATAGCTGCATGATCCACTTGGAAGAAATGAAACCATGCCATTTTAGGCTGATCAAATCGGTGGTACGCGTTTGATCGGCTTCACGTACCGTGTACCGGCTGAGATATGGATCAACGTCATCGTCCGCAGACACGCGTGGGGACTCCAGCTGAACCATGGCTATCCATTCAGAAAGGGATCCGCATCTCTCTTGCATATCAGGTTCAGACATGTCGCTCGATACCACCCCAGATAATGGCGGTGCCAGAATTCGGCCAAGTCTGGTTTGTTGTGGCCCAGATTCGATCACCTGTGGGTGATGCTTTTTGATAACCGTACCTGTTATCCGTGGCCTGTTAGTGTTTGTTGCGCGTGTATCCAGGAGGCTCGAACTCACCATCGCCTTGGCCTAGATCGCAGAATAGCCATGCTAAAGACCGGTTCAGGACGTTCTTGAATGCCCGCTCAATACGCTCGAAGCCCTTCTTGCCATGTAGCATCGAAGGAAGTCGTAGGTTAATCTCAATCACTGTCAACATCAACTGGTCAGCTTTAACAGTTCAGCTAGCTCATCCTAGGCCTTTTGCACATACAGAATCTTTCTTTTCCATGTTTCCTACCGCCACTGCGAATGGGAGTGCCAGTGAGACCTGTGCGCTCAAAAACCTCCTTGCCGAGTTCAATCTTGAGAATCCCTGTTGTTTGAATTTTAGCAATGCGGTCCATCTGAGGTCATTCAACAAAACACCCGGGAAATGCTAACCATCATGTAATGCGAAAACATTATCTGAGCCCGAACGGCCCTCGGATATCATGAGAATATCACCTGTAGATAGTATTAGATACTTTCTTCGAAGTAAATTGTGAAGCGATGTCGTTCGTGGCTTTGGCCTGGAACACCTGAATTGCTGGACACAGCAATGTCAAGGCATCTATGACGGATGGGGCGTACCAGTCTTAATGTATGCGTTGAAAAATCCATGCTCCAACAGGTCAGCAGGGGACATGAACACCCTGGCATACTGAAGCTTCTCTAGCTTGGCGTCCAGCGATGCTCGGATGCTTGTGTAGGTCTCCGCTGGAAGAATGGCTTCAACCTGTTCCATTTCATCAGCAGTGCTCTCCAGAATGTACACAGTTCATGCGTTACGAGGGATTTATTAGGTAGTCTTACTGTATGCACAAATGGATAATTAAGAATGGTAGAAAAAGGGACTTTTCTGGCCGGGATCTGCTTCGGGTCAACGAATGTGGGGAGCTCAGCGACCGTCGTGAAGCATTTCTCGCGTGTTGACGCGTCATCTTCGAAGTCAAACATAGCGAATAACTCTCAATTGTCGAATCCCAGCTTCTTGGGGGTTGTTTAGAGGAATTGGCGCGTCTTGATTGCGGCGACAATCTTCGAAGGAATTTGTGGGGAAGCCGAAATTTTGAAGTTCAAGCTTCCCTTATCGATGATAAGCTGATGATCTCAGCGTCACACCACGACTTCACATTTGGGTCCAAGTCGAGTGTTGTCGGGGTGCTAGTGTTTCCAGGCAGGCTCGAAGTTTGTCTGGGGAATGGCGCGTATCTGATGGCTGTGACTGTGGCTGTGGTTGTGGTTGTGGTGGCCACCATCAGTTCCATCGGCCACCACCTGGGAACTTGGACAGTGGCCTTGAGTGCTCGTTGAAAACAATGCACATGGCCCGGGCTATTGAAATTCTAGATACGTAATGTGTACCAGGCGATGCATAATATTTGAGGAGCAAGAAAGCCCATTCTGTTACATACGATCTACATATAGACCGGATTTTCTCTGTCACTCCTTGGTTTCCCGTTTCCATTTTAGTACTCACCCCTCGCTGCTTTACTCACCACGCTAGCCTTATCCATGTATAACCCTTTCCCCTTCGATCACAGTTCAGAACAGTATGTGTAAAATAACCCCGGACGAGGATCTATTGCAGTCTAACTGGCCTGGTTCGGAGGAAATACTTAGTAATCATATCTGCCTAGTTAACTAAGAAGTAACCAAGAAATTCGTACTATCCAAAATGTCAGACTCTTCGCACTCTTTACTAGGCATTTCGCCGTTCCCACAAGATCTTGTAGCCTCGACTTTGACAGTAAATTACCGGATTGGTGACGAAAGAAAAAGAACTTTAATCATCGCTATTTCATTGCATGCCGTTGAGAGCAGTTATTATCGTAGCCTAAGCAATGACTGATCGGAGGTACGAAGCCGCCATCATCGCCAATGAGTGCAACTCCCACCACGGTATGCTACGTGCACTGAGAAGGAAGAAGAATCATCTCTGTTGTGCATTTTACATGCTCCTCAGGAAAGTCTCCCCAAAACTGTCGTTGATGTCAGTGTCAGGTCATTCAGCACGGTGCCTGGATAGCTCTTGGGGGGGAAATGTTCAACTCACCTTAGCAACATGCTGTCGGATGCGATGCATGTTCTTGCCCGGCTGGATCTGGCCCACCACCCCTGGACGGTCCGACTCGGTCTTCCTGGGCACAATCATGGGTCGTCCGACGAAGCACTCGAGCGTCAATAGTGCAAAGCCAAGAGCTTCTTTTGCGCCGATAGGGATCCCAATCTCGGAGATGGGAACGATGCGAGTGTTGGGCAAGCGCTGCTTCAGGTAGTTGATGATGTTGGGGTTATACGATCCACCGCCGCCCATGTAGATCTCGTCTACACCCCCTGGTGGACCCCAACGTTCGTAGGCATCGGCCAGGGACTTGGCTGTGATGCGAGTTATGGTGGCGACACAGTCCTCTGGCGTAGCTCCGCCTGCAATGCCACGTTTTGTCAGCCGAAACGCCTGTCTCGATTAGGCTAGTCAGACTTACGGGCCAGCATCTCGTCGCAGATATCTTCCGCCATCCGATCCCCAAACGTCTCTCGGCCAGTAGTCTTGGGTATATCATGCACGAAGTACGGCCCCTGGAGCACTTTGTCTACAACGGACTGGTCAACCTTGCCCTTCTGGCCCATGGCACCATCCTTGTCATATTCCTGTTCACCGTTGGTGAAGTACCGCACGGCTGCGTCGATAAAGACGTTGCCAGGTCCCGTATCGAAGTCGTAACACTCTTCGACAGCGCCTCGGGGTAAGATCGAAAAGTTTGCGATGCCGCCGATGTTCTGCACGGCGCGGTTGAGCGTCGGGTGGCTCAGTAGGAGGGAATCGAGAGCGGCGAATAGCGGGCAGCCTTGCCGGCCGAGAGCCATGTCCGACACCCGAAAGTTGCCGAGCGAGGTGACGCCAGTGCTAGCGGCTATGATGGCGATCTCAGCCATGTCGAGATGTGCTCGGCTTTGGTTGCCCTCAAAGAGCTCCGGCAGCGGTAGATGCCAGATAGTCTGGCCCTGGCCACCGATCAGGTCGACGTCCGTTGCCACGCTGAAATTGTTCTTCTGCGCAAACCAATGGACGGCTTCGGTAATGACCTCACCCAGCTGGATGTTGACGATGGCCAACTCCTCGGGCGTGGTGGTGTTCTCCTTAATGAGCCTCATGACTCTTGCCTTGAGTTTTTTAGGCATCGGGTATTCTCCATAGTGCAGGAGCTGCATCTTTAACGGCGCTGTCGGGCTATCCTGGGTGAAGTGGACATGAACGAGGTCGACCCCGTCCATGGACGTTCCCGCATTGTGGCCGATGACCTTAAGAGAACTGTTGGGAGTTCAGCCACATAATAGCAACAATGTTTTAAGGACAAAGCGTTCTTGAGAGGCGTGTTATGCAGGTATTAACACTTACAGTGGGCTTCCCCAGGGCTGGTTCAAAGCGGCAGGCATCGTGGTCCAGAGTTAAGGAAATGCGCAACTTGAGACACCGATCTTGGAGCGAAAGATTCTGCTGCGGACAAGCAACAGGCACATTCATATGCTTTGCATACTTATATATCCCGGGAGAAATCTCGACAAAACCATGCTCCACCCCACCCTCAACAGCGGCACATCGGACTCGATTCCCTTCCGGAGACAAGAGCCATTCCTACAGCCGTGTCTGCAATTCCCGGCCTAATCTTGTTGGGTCCTGTGGTTCCTGGGAATCTTCGGAACTTACCAAAGCCAATATGGACCTGTGGAGAGATGCCCCAACCGGGGAGGTTGGAGGTACGGGGTACGGGGCCGAGCGTGGGTACCGTGGGGATCGTCCCCGGAAGGCAGTGGACTCCGATACACTTAAACATAGAATACGCAAGTTGCATCCGGTTTTGCTTCCCCACAACCAGCGATCTACTCTCGGGGATGACTGCCTTCCGCAAGATCCAACCCTATTGAGAACTTCCTCCGCAAATCCTTTCCACCCCGGCTTTTTTGGCCCACTGTGAAAAGTTCACGGAGCTAGATGCCTTCCGAGTGAAGCTACTCCAAAATCCCCCGGCCCTGGCCTGAGATTTACAACGCCTCATCGTATCCTACTCTGAAACCTATAAATTCAAGTTGAAATCAGGAAAATCAGGATGCTCAAGTTGCTGCTATGGGACATGTCCCAAGTCTAAATCCATCTAATTTACCTCAAACCGAGAGAATACCCTGATCACGTTCGCTTTCCACTTCGCAAGGATGGCCATCTTCCCATTGACCAAATACACAACCCACATGGGCACGTCGGGTCTGAAGCTCAACCTTCTCGTTGCCGGCATCGCGACATGTGCATTTTGGCTTTTCGGCTACGACATGAGCATCATGGTACACACTGCCTTTCTTTAGTTTTCCCACATGACACGCCTGGTCTAAGAACAAATACAGGGCGGTCTCATTACCGAGAAGTCCTTCACAACGGTCTTTCCCGAGATGAACAACGCCAATGTCCAGGGCATCGTCATCGCCTCTTTTGAACTCGGTGCCCTTGTCGGTGCACTCGCCTGCTTGGACCTTGGCGACCGCCTCGGTCGTCGTCTGACCGTTTGGTTCGGCATGCTCTTTATGCTGATCGGCGGCATATTACAGACCAGTGCCTGGGCTATATCTCAGCTGGTAGTGGGTCGCGTTATCAGCGGCATCGGCCTCGGCTTACAGGTCGCCACGGTGCCCTCATGGCAGTCTGAGTGTGCGAAACCGCACAGTCGCGGGCGTTGGGGTAAGCAGTTGTCCTCCCCTTTTCTCTCGTATTCGAGGACTAGATGGCTGACTTGGTCTAGTCATGATTGAGGGTGGCTTACAGACTTTCGGCGTTGCTTGTGGCCAGCTCGTTGGTTATGGCTTCTACTTTGTAAAGGGTCAAGCGCAATGGCGTACACCCGTGGGCATCCAGCTCGTCCCGGCATTGATTGTCTTCGTATTTATCAATTTTCTTCCAGAGTCGCCCCGTTGGCTGATCAAACACGGCCTGGTCGAAGAGGTCTGTTTCGTTCTTTGCTTGCCATACCCACGCCCCCTCTGGATGGTGAGGACGTCTCGCTGACAGTACAATGCTTACAGGGCACATACAACCTGTCGAAGCTTCGCGGCCTGCCTGTCACTCACCCGGACCTAGTGTTTGAACGTGAGGCAATCGTCGCCTCGTTCGAAGCGCAGGCAGAACTCGCTCCGTTCTCCTACAGAGAAATGCTGGACATGGGAAAGAACAAGACGTTCCATCGTGTCGCCATGGGGGTTTTCATGCAATCGGCGCAGCAAATATCTGGAATCAACTTGGTCTCGACGTACGCCAATAAGATTCTGCAGGAGTCGTTCGGTCTCGACCCCGCCACATCTCACCTCATCGCTGCCATGGGCGGTTTGGAGTATGCTCTATGCTCGCTTCTATCCGTATTGCTCATAGAAGGCCTCGGGCGCCGTCGGGCCTTTCTGTGGACTACGGTTGGCATGTCCTCCTGCTTTGCCATCATCGCTGGGCTCCAAAGCACAGATTCGCGCACCTGCCGACTGGTCGCTGCTGGATTCCTGTTTCTCTTCAATACCTTCTTTGGCCTCGCCTGGGTCGGAGGACCATTTTTGTACAGCGCCGAGATTGCGCCCCTGCGATGCCGTGCGCAGGCTAATGCCATGGCGAGCGCTGGCAACTGGTTGTTCTGCTTTGTGGTGGTCATGATTATCCCACCCGCTTTCCAGAATATCGGCTGGAAGACGGTAAGTCTGCTTCTTTGTGCATTGTGGCCTGTGGTCAACCTGACGTGTGTCTAGTACATCATTTTCGCCATCCTGAATGCCTGCTTCGTACCCATCATCTATTTTTTCCTGGTTGAAACCAGAAAGAGAAGTCTCGAGGAGCTTGTGAGTACCATCGAAGGAGAAGAGTGAAAACTGAACTCTGCACCCCATGAAGAGACCTAGTAGACTAATATTTTGGCTTCCAGGATGTCATCTTCGCTGCGGGTGGTGACCCGGTCAAAAAAGAAAAGACGATGCCGCACAATATACCTATTGAGGAGGCCCGGAGGATCCTTGGGCTTTCTGAGAGTACTATTATCGCTGATGTACTAGATCATGACGTGAAGATGTCAGATTGAGAGCACTTGTCCCTTGTTGAAGGCAATAAGGGATCGCTATCTCGGGTTTTCAGTTTGCAAGATAGGTCAGGAAAAGCCACCGAAAAGAAAATATTAATTTTTCAAGGGCCGAATAAACTGAGACAATCTATATCAGGGATCACCCCAATGGACAAAAGCAGCTGCATATAGTCAAGCAAAAAAAGAGAGTAGATTCGTAGACAAAGTTGACGATGACGATGCTAACCGCCAGGTGTCGTTGTTTGAAGCATTTTTCTGAAAGGTATGAAAGTATGCTCAGCTAGACCCCAACATATACATACCCATGCCAGTCAAACCGAGGAGATTTACGCGCAAAAGAGAAGACCGGTTATTTGAAGTGGAATTTTGCAGTGATTTGTAAGCCACTGTCGCCGTTTTTCGATCCATTTGAAGCCCGTCGCCAACTCTAGACTTGCTCATGCCTTCGGACTAACCCCACCTTTTTGCTTTCGCACGGACCAAGATACCGCTGGTCCGCGCCTCCGGGTCGATTCTCTCCTAGGTGGATCCCAAAAAGCATGCACTATTTTGAGGAAACGACTGGACTGAGCTGTGCTCGTAATATACCACACTCAAATACGCAGAACTGCGCCATCAGCACTCTGCAATGCCACCCTTTCGGGAATCCTTGTCGAAACAAGTGCGAGGGCCTAGCTCGAGATCCAAGCTAGGTAGGCGTTGAAACATGAGATGCCATTGTCTTTCATAACAGGAACGCTGATGTTTGACGTCAAGCCTGCGAGCAGTGTCGCAAGAGCCACGTCAAGTGTGATCAATCGCGGCCTTGTGCTTTATGCAAGCGACGAGGTATTGAGTGTTCCCTTCGTCAAGACGTTATTTTCACCGCGCTCGAGTTCAAAGCTCCCGCAGGTTGCCTCTTAGAGGACTTTGTCTCCTCAAAGACAGTAGAAGGACCAGGTTAGCAGTACTCACCGACGGAGGCTCTCGCTGCGAGAAACAATCATCGGTCTAACGCCTTCTGAGTAACAGCGACCTTTGTGGATGAAACGCAAGAGGTCTCCAATCTATACCAGGTCATAAGAGCGAGCGACGAGGCCTCGAACGTCTCATCAGACCAGCATCCGTCGCCACGGCCTGCACTATCCGGCCACGCTACCCCCATCACGGATCCGACTGACGCCTTTTTCCTCTGGCGATACGTCGACTTCATCGGGCCGCGGTTCGACATGTTCGACGACGCACCGCGATATTTCTCGACAGTCGTGCCGCAGCTCGCTCTAAGCGACAAGCTTGTCCTGCTAGCCTGTGTCGCCGTTGCAGCCCGCCAGTACTCCCTCGTTAATGAACAACAGCAACACAATCACGAGCAGGCTTTGACATACTACAACGCGGCTATCAATCTGCTGTCCAAGCGGCTACAGGATAGTGGGCCAGACCCTGCGGTATTTGCGAGCTGTCTGCTTGTAGCTCACTGTGAGATGGTCGAGAGCAAGGCCACGGATTGGGCCCTGCACCTCAGGGGGACGGGAGATCTTCTCAAGATGCATGGTTGGCATGGGACGAGCGGTGGTTTGGCACAGGCTGTACGTCCTGTTCTTCATGCTGTGATTATGTTGACTAACTTGAATCTTCATATACAGTCATTCTGGATTTACTGCAGGATGATTATCCTTGCCTCTCTCTCTGCCGGCAAGCCGGTAGCACTAGAACCTAAAGAATGGATTCCTGGAGGTGTAGTCCCTGATCCGGCCACGTGGACGCTCGAATCATGGCAGAAAAAGGTCGTTTTTCTTCTCGGGATGGTTCACGATCTCTGGAGTCGCACGCCCGATGATATCGACGAACACGCTGTGCAACTTCACGCTGCCAGATGGAAGGAGCTTGAAGCTGAGCTGGTGCGCCACCAGAGCCAAGCGCCAGCTGTGTGCTCACCTCTCAGTGTTCTACCTCCGAATGGAGAGGACAATCCCTTCCAGTCTGTGCGTTACTTGAACGGTCCCGTGTCCGCAGCATGGCAAATGCTGCATACTGCGTTTCTGATTCTCACCATTTGCACGCCTTGCTCGCAGGCGAGTCGTCTCTCAGTGCTCTCCAGCCCCGACGTGACTCACCGAGCGCAGACGTACGCACGCCAGATCGTCGCCAACTCGCTGGCAAATCGATGCTCCATCGCATGGGCGAATGCCGTCCAACTCCTTACAATTGCGGGTCAGTGTCTCGTGGTAGAGCCGGAGCGGAATGCATGCGTCCGTATTCTGCGAGAGATTCAACAACAAACGGGCTGGAACACGCGGGAAAGCGTCGATAGACTCGGCGCAGCATGGGAGAATAGTTGGAGGTATGAGTCCGGTGGGAGACACTCGGTGGCCAGACAAGCAGATGCTGGGAAGCTGCTGTATCATACTTGGCTTGGTGAGGAGAGAAGTCCAAGCTAAATGATTCGGGTTCGGATACGCTCGACTTGAATTCTATATCCAGGAAATGAGGGCAGGACGAAAACCATCAACGCTACCCATTATGGTATAACGGCCGGGGTGGGGCTTGTCCCTTCTGGGTATAGTCTTCTGCGGATTGATTGAGCATCAGTCATTTGCTCAACGTGATCCGAGCATGACCACGGAGTCTGAGCCCGTGCTGACATCTATCCAGTGAGCTGAGCCTGAGCGCCCTTATAAAAGCGGCAGCAGCATAGGAAAGCCCCACCTGGCAGACATTATCCGGTCTGTATAGCATTGCATGGCTTGTTCATATAGTTGACACTTTCAAGTTGAGAGACCGACTTCGCTGTCAATTGATCCAAAATGGATTTATGGGCATTCAACACTGCTCCACAGCTTACCATCTGAACATTGAACACCAGGAACCTTTTTGTTAGGAGAAAGTGAATTTTGGACTAAATAACTATTCAACTTCAACCTTCCCACCTGAGAGCAATTCGTCAAGCATACCCCCTCCAAAAAAACAAATAGAAACTATTTCCTGTCCTTCTCAATGTTATTTTTCTGCTCATAAATGTCACCGTTTGTCCTGCGTTCTGTGAGGTTCTTAACATCGTTGAAAGCAGAGACCATCCTGCCTGAGGCGACGATGCTCACCGCCCGAGCAGCAATTTGGCGTCGTCGCTGGACCCGCCGATCGCGACGAGCTCCCAGTATCGTCCGAGTTGTCTCAATCCCACCTTTCTGCTGCACTGATGCAACTGGGTTTGAACTGGAGCTCCGCCAAACCCGGAGCAACAGCCAGACGATTCGAAGATTATGGCACCCCCTCCGCGCCGAGAACTCCTCTCCAAAGACCACTTCCCTTTCGTTTTCGGCAGCGTCAAGACCCAGAGCTATAATGATCCCGCTGCCAAAGGACCCGGGTCGCATACGTGAGCTCTTCAGATACCATCCGGCTCGAAACAAGCACTGACACAGCTTTTCCGCGACAGCATTCGTACACTTGCATGGAACCCGGCCGGCCAGCTGATTGCGACTGGCTCCGCTGATCGAACGCTGCGGATCTGGAACCCGGAGCGTCCTGCTGTCCGATACTCGACCGAGCTGCGCGGTCACTCTGCCGGCATCGAGAAGGTCCTCTTCAACCCCGTCCGAGACGCGGAGCTGGCGAGCTGTTCCACAGATGGAACGGTGCGCTTTTGGGATGTGCGCTCCAAGACATGTGTGAGCCGCCTGGATGTCGGTGGGGAGGCATTCACACTCTCCTGGTCTGCCGATGGCAGTACTATGATTGTAGGAAGAAAGGTGAGTGCCTAGCAACATCCATGGGACCAGCGCAATCACTAATCTCAGCTCCATTAGGACGATACCTTGATTCCGATCTCTGTACAATCACCCTCCAGTCCAAATATCATGACCAACGGCTCGAGCAATGGCTCTTCCAAGCCCGGCGCATCAACCTTCACAGCACTCTCGTCACACCCCCAACCCGTCCAAACAAATGCCACAACCTTCTCCAACCACATCGCCTCCGACGACTCCCCAGATCTACATTTCTTCGCAACAACGGGCGAAGGTACCGTTAACATCATGAACTACCCCTCCTTCGACATCCTCCACACCCTCAACGCACACACCTCTTCCTGCATGGCCGTCTCGCTCGCTCCGACAGGTCGATACCTCGCCATCGGCGGCAGCGACGCGCTTATCTCGCTATGGGACACGACAGACTGGATCTGCCACCGCACATTATCCAGTGATAATGGCGGTGGTATCCGCGGTGTCAGCTGGAGCTTTGACGGGCGGTTTATTTGCGGCGCCTGGGATGAACCCGGGTGTGGTGGGAACGGGTTGGAGATATTCCATGCTGAGTCGGGTGAGAGTGTGTACTCTGTACCGACGAATGGTATCAATTCTAGTGTACCTGCTGTAGCGTGGCACCCTTCTAGGTACTGGTTAGCTTACTCGACGACTAATGATGGGCCGGGGAGTGGCGGAGCTGGTGGGTTGAAGATTGTTGGTGCTGCGGGTGGTAATCTGTGAGGATTTGGGTTGATGTCGGGTTGATGACTTGATGTAAGTGATAGAATACTGTATGTTGCTGTTGAGTCGGATTTTGGATTAGCCTACTGTTATGATTCCCAGAATACAAGAGCTTCACGTTTGATTCTTTTTTGCGTTTATTATTGTAGTCACTATTGTATCAACATGCTTGAATTCTTATATGAAATCTGAGAGGAGATTAATTACATTTCATCATCATCAAGTCGTCGTGTAAAAGACAGTGTGCGCCGAGATTCGCCCATCGTCATGACCCTCTAACGCCGAGTGGAATGGAGAGAACCCAGAAATAGGGTGAAAGACGTAGAGTGGCTGCGTATCGATCTGTGGGTGGCTGTCTCCTTGTCGTATCTGGTAGCCGCAACAATTTGCTTTCATCAGCCCCAAGGATCTCACGTCCAGCTGCGGCTTCAGAGGGTTTGTGAGCTAATGCCCATCTGGACCACCACACGGCAGATATTCGGTCCGCAGGAGAAGATCTAAAAGGGGTTCCAATGAAATATCTTGGGAGCAACCTGACAGAAGTATCGGTATGAAACGCAGGAAGCCTGGTTTGCGATCATGACGGGCGCCATTCACCCCAGCCAGCACCATTCCCGCTATTGTTCAGAATCTGTGCCCATTGAGCCTCATTTAAGCCGTCCACGTTGACATTACCAAAGTCCACATTATTCACAGCGGGATTCGGAGTGGACATGTCCCATGTGGAAGCCATGGAAAAGGCATTAGGCGCACCCGTGGTACCCATGGAGCCGGTGCTGTTTGGATATATCTGTCCCGCCATCGAGCCCATGTCAGGAACCCGGGAAGTCGCTGTAGTGGACGGAGGGATGTGAACTGAGTTGACCTTGTCGAAAGATGTAGCAGGACTTGCGGTGGTCATATGTTGCTTTTTCCCGGGTGACGGGTTGTCGACTCCGGATATCGAGTAAGAGGTATTTGAAGAGGAGTTTAGTGTTGAGGGAGTTGGGTGATCGGAAGGTGGGTTCCTCTCGCCGAGGCCAAAGTCGGTTGGAAAGTCCATGTCCACATCCCCGATGCCTCCTTCGACTGTCCCGTCAATCTGGCGGTGCATATGAGGAAAGAAGTGCTGTGAATTACCACTGGAATCTGCACGCTCGGAATCGATCGTTGAGGAATCCTTGTGTCGACTGGGAAGAGATGATGTCGTGCCACTGGGAAGACGAGTAGGTCCGGAGGGGTTCGCCGGGTCTTGGGGAGGTCCACTTGGCATTTCGGACGGTTGTTTTTGACAGTTAGTGTATATAGAGGGGCAATCCACATTTTCTGCACAATACGCTTGCTAGCTCACAGTTAGCTTTGGAAGTTTGAAGAGATCTAAGATAGACTGACCATCGCTTGGGCCACGTAGGTTGAGCCACCTTTCAGATTATCCACAGCTCGGATTCCGGTGCCCTCGAGATCGACATCCAGCTGTACCATGAAAGACTCGGTCAGAGGATTCTTGGTCTTCATCGCGTTAAGAGCCGAAATGACAAATTGCAGCGACGAGTAGACTGTCGAGTCATCAGGTCGAGATTTCAGATATTGCACGAACACTCGCGCTGCGATATAAAGACAGAAGGACATGAACGGATTGAGCTAGACGCTGTTAGTGCTGAGTTTTGGCGTGACCATAAGGTCAGACATACCTCTGTGAGATCAACGTGGCTAACCATTTTCATGATACTTGAGATCTGGTTGGCTGCCACGAGACATCTCCGTTTACTCTCAGTGATGATTTGGTTGGGCATTTTGTTCTTCTCGGCCTTGAAGATCGCGGCCTGGTGAAGGCAGATTGTGGAGGTATGGATGCTCATGTTGGCGAAGATGACGTTCACGTCATCCATTCCGCTTGGTAGTCGAAGGTGGTCGGGCAATGAAAGCGCAATATGCAGAAGAACATTGTCATGGCTCCGATGGCGCTTCCAAAACTCGCCGTTGAGATCATGGTCGTTGTCTTGGGGCTGATGCCGGTGGATGTGTATCAAGTTTCGACCAAAAAGACTAGCTAGAACCACCACACACGCGAAAGGGGCCAATGTAGAGACCCCTTCGCCGGCGATGATATCAGATAGGCGTAGGGTGCGTTGCGGTTTGCTCTTCAAGAATGACTCTTCAGAAGCTGGGAGGTTCGTCATAATCTGCTCGTGGTTAGCCATCGCTATTGGAAGCCAAATGCAATCATATCGAAGGGTTGACTTACATCGCCTTCGTCAATAGCCAAGGGCCATCCAGTTCCAATGCTCGCATACCGATCGGTACAAAAGGCGTACCAAAACACTCTCCGGCGCTCTTCACGCTCTGTCCAGTCTTTGGGGGGGAGCATCGACTGCTTGACGTCAAGGCCAGTACCATCCAATCGGTTGAGCCCCATCATCAGTGCTAATCTGGCAGCCTTGCCAACACTAAGCCAAGCTCGGGGGAAGTAGATCATTCGGAACTCGTAGGTGCCGATAAGGATCCAAGTTTGGCAATGTGATAGACTGATGATGTTCTCTCCGAACCCTTTCATCTCATCCATCTCAGCATACTTTCGCGCGCGTAGATAAAAATGATTGTGCAAGAAGAAGTATTTGTCGCTGACCGATGCTGCGTGGCACCACATCATGTACCGCAGACAAACGGGTGGTCGCATGTGGGGAGAGAGATGCAGGTTGGAATAGTACCGAGAACGATGGACAATGGGCATCATCGGATAGACCTTCGCGAAGAATAGAGCGTCCCTAGGTAGCACCCATAATGTTAGACCAAGACCCAGCGAATCGATGCCACGGTGACTCACAGTTCTTCGACGACATCCGGGGTTGGAAGAGGCTCCTCCACGCCCAGACTGATCAGATCCCACTGCGGATCACTGGGAAAGGTGGGTGGTGCGCCTTGAAACAGCGTCTGGTTAGGCTGAGAGGTTCCCATTCCATCCGCAGATGTAGGTAAGGCGCTCCCAATGTCATTCCCAAGGCCCGAGATTTCCGGCAAGGAGAGTATAGATTCATCTTGAAGGGGTGCACTGAACGGATTATCCTGAGGCTGAGGCGGGGAGGTTCGCGGCGCAGGGTCCGGATCCTGGCCTTTCAGAAGAGTTTCGACTTGAGCTAGTACAACAACGATAGTCAGCGACATACTTCCGGGGCCCTGTTACACGTCCAGTGGCGGTGACCAATGCGAGAGTTCGTACCTAGTCGAGCCTCCAGCTGCTTCACGTATCCCCGCTTGGGGCCACTCTTCTTGCGCACTTCATCATAGGCGCATTCGTGGCCCAAACGCGAGCAGGTTCCGCAGCTCGGCCGTGTTCCATCACACCTCAGCTTCCTTCGCCGGCAGACGATACATGCAATGCGCTTAGGGCGGGGTACGTAGTGGATATCTCCAGTGGCGGCGCTTTCGGCGGGGACATCGTTCTCAGCGAATGAAGGGTAGGCTAAAGAAGATCCAGGTGCTGCGGAATACTGCGCAGCTCCCTGCGACGACGTGGATGGCGGGAAGTTGTCCATGACTTGATCGCCGGCGGTAGTGGGAGATGCGCAATTCGGACCGATAAAGAGGTTGACAGCCACCGCTTATCGACGCGGGCGACTCCTACAGAGTGACGTGAGGATAGCAGACATAAATCATCCACGATTCAGGCGCGCGAGGAGTGCATTATCTGATGCCTTGAGTGTGTAGTAGGGGGGGGATAAGCAGGAATGAAAGTTCTTTATGACGGCAACCTTCGTATCTGGAGTAAGGCTAAGCTTAACCCTTCCCAACGTTAGCCCTAACAATTACTGTGATTAGCTTTCGCTTTGAAATACCCCTTTTTTCCCTTGATTCGAAGACATTCGAATTGAAACTATGGGGAAACCTCCTAATTTCCATCGCCTGTCAAAACCCAGACACCTGGGCGATCGGCGTATGGGGAGTACGCACTACGGCGCTGCCTGGGGTCTTGGCAGAGCGACGGGGCTCTGTGGATCGTATATACAACTTTCTTGCACATTTTATCTATATATCTTTATTATTCTGGCTTCTGGCTCAACAGGTGCACATGTGTAGGTTTATTTCTAAGGTTGCTTCCATTTCGACATTTTGTGCGCGTGGCCTTGGGCCGACTTACTATACAGTGCCTCGTTGCCCGAGCTCCAACCAATGATAGAAACAGGTCTCCCAGTGACGAACAGCAGAATGAAGAAGCCGCTGGGGATGCAATAAAACAGTACAAAAAAAGCGATATCGTACAGTCATCCCGAGTAGAAGACTCGGGCATGTAAAGGAAAAGGGGCAACTTCCGTCTCTGCCACCTAAATGGCCAATGATGCTCTAATTGCTCTTGCGACGACGCTGGCCTTGGTTGCGGGGTCTGGGGTGGACAACCGCCTTGTTGATCTTCCACTTCGGACGAGTCTTGTAGCCGGACTTGGTCTGCAGAGACATCGAAGGTTAGCACATTGATCGGGTGGTAGCTTGAGAAAGAGAAGCCACATACCGGAATGCCCCAAGGACTCTTCGGGTCGACATTACCCTTGGACTTACCACGACCACCACCGTGAGGGTGGTCCATGGCGTTCATGGCCAGACCACGGACAGTCGGGCGAATGTTGAGCCAGCGCGATCGACCGGCTTTACCAAGCTGGGTGTAGTGATAATTGGGGTTGCTAGCAATGCCGATGGTGGCACAACAATCCTTGTGGATGAGGCGAGTCTCGCCGCTAGCGAGGCGAATAGTAATATGCTGAGCCAGACGCTCCTGCTTCTGTCTTTCACGCTGAGTCAAAGCCTTCCTTTCCCCCTCCTCCGGTTGATCGGTTTCGATCTCCTGCTGGCGGGAGTCACTACCCTTGGCAACCACAGTGGCGAAGGTTCCCGCACTGCGGCACAGCTGGCCACCTTTCCCCGGCCGCAATCCCACGTTGAAAATGACAGTGCCGACGGGGACCATGTGCAGAGGCAGGCAATTTCCTCTCCATGCAGTCCTTGCTGCTAGCACACCGGGGTCCACGGTACCACCCATGCTCTTCCACAAATCTTCGGGGATACCGGGCAAGTAACTCTGCACCGTCTCTCCAGCACGCATGCCGTCCGCTGCGAGAATGTAGCTCAACTTCTTGGTGTCCTTGCTGCGGAGCAAGGCAATGTGCGCACTTCGGCCTGGATCGTACTCGATGCGCTCGACAAGATGTGGGCCGGGGTCCATCCGCAAGAAATCTACGGTCCGAATTCGACGCTTGTGACCACCTCCGTGATGACGAACAGTGATTCGACCGGAGTTGTTGCGGCCACCCTTAGCGTGACCACGTTTGGGGAATGTCAAGCGCTGGATCGGGCGACCCTTGAAGAGGTGGTCGTTAACCGGACGCCGCAAGTGTCGGACACCGGGGGTGCGCGGAGTGTATTTGCGAACGGTCAGCCCGGTGTCACCGCGAGCCGGGGGAGGCGCGAAAGAGGCCGTAGGATCGAAGCCAGCACTTGACGGCTTCTCGGACGGGGTTTCAAGCTCATTGATGACGGTTGCGAAGCGGCGAGCGGGAATGGACGGGAGGGCAGGTAAACACCTGAAGGGCAGCCGAATGCCCCGGAGGGCAAGTCGGGGTTGGAGCATCGTTGGATATAGAGATCCAGCGAATGCAGGTCAGGGAATTGAGATGGAGGCGAGGGAAAACCAGGGCCACCGGGATCTTCAATTCATCCAGGGCAAGCTCGACCAGTCGGGGACAAGGACAAAAAGTTCTGGGTGCACCGGCACGTGACAGGGGCCAGTATATCAACGCCTGAGGCAGAAAGAATCACGTGTCATCCCGTGACGCAGCCGCGCCGGGGCACACTCGTTGCCGGGCAACGGTTTGTTTGGACCTCGCGCCTCACGTTTCGTCCGCGCCCTCGCGTATCCACTTTGTTACCATTTCGCCGTTACTACGAGGTAACCGGCCACCCCCATCGTCCTGTCCTCCCCTTCATTGTTGGATCTACCTCAACTTCTTCCCTTCCTATCATCCATCCAAGATTCCATTTTTCATATTCAGCGTTCAGTTCTGATATTGAGCACGACAGCATCACTATTTTTGTCCCATTTCTTTCGGGTATCGTTCTCCGCGCGACCTTCAGAGTGGGGCGTCAAGTCAGGTCTGACCGGTTTTCCGCGCTAGCACGGTAGGGCCAAACATCGCTTGGCCCTCTCGAGTTCTTCCTTTTCCCTTTATCATTCCATTTCAAGATACCCTTCCTCCCCTCTTCAAACCCCCCATACTATCCCGGGTGATATCTCTTCGGATTCCACGTGTGAATTCGAATACCTCTGGACCCTTCGATCCCCAATTTCCGCGCGTTTACCCTGTGTCGGGCCCAGAGTCTTGACGGGTCTTCACGAACAACATCATCAATTTGTATGCGTGACTCGCGACTCGTACCCTCTAACCTCATCCGATTCAACGCTACATCGGCCTCAAGGCAAGTGTAGCTCCTTTGGACTGCATTTTCACGTGTGGTACGTGCACTTCCATCTCAACCCTCTGGTATGAGGTCCCACAAAGGTAATGCCCGACGGAATGCTGACCTGAGCCGACAGGACGAGGAGAACTACCATCCCCTCCCTCCCTTTTCCTCTGCCGTGTCCCTTCTACTTGCTTCTTCTTGAATTTCTCCCATGATGCCGCAGGTAAGCCATCCCGACCGTGACACATCGCGTTGAGACGTGATATCAAGTCTTCATCAACAACTCGACGCGTCCTGGCTTGAATGGCAAAGCTGACTGTCCTCTAGGTCCGTAGCCTTCGAACCAGAGGCACGATGAATGAGAACGACGAGAACGGACCCTCGACGCGTGTGACGCGGGCCAAGGCTGCCGCTCAGACGGACGGCCCTGCTGACGCGATCAAGAAGCCCCTGCAGACCAAGCGAGCCGCCGCGGCTGTCAATGGAGCTCGACGCGCCGCTCTTGGAGATGTCAGCAATGTCAACAAGGTCGACGCGGGTGGAGCCAAGGATGGAAAGAAGGCCGTCGCTGGCAAGCCTGGCTTGACCTCAAAGGCCACTGTCAAGACTGGAGGTATTCAGAAGCCTAGCCGCACCAACTCAACACGGAAGGTCATGGGCCCTCGCGACACCAACATTAAGAAGCCCAACCAGAAGCGTCTCAAGAAGGAGGATAACTTGCAAGAAGAGCCCCCTCTTAAAAAGCCCAACACTCAGCAGAAGGCCCCCGATGTGGTGGATGATGAGCCGGTCCTTGAGACTAGCGTCACGAAGGCCATGGAGGAAGTCGTTCATGACCTGGATACCGAAGACTTGGACGACCCATTGATGGCTGCCGAGTATGTGGTGGAGATCTTCGATTACCTGAAGGAGCTCGAGGTGATCACGATGCCGAACCCTCAGTACATTGAGCACCAGGAAGATTTGGAGTGGAAGATGCGTGGTATCCTGGTCGACTGGTTGATTGAGGTCCACACCCGATTCCGTCTGCTCCCCGAGACTTTGTTCCTGGCCGTCAACATCATCGACCGCTTCCTGTCCGCCGAAATCGTGGCTTTGGATCGCCTTCAACTCGTCGGTGTTACTGCCATGTTCATCGCTTCCAAGTACGAGGAGGTTCTCTCCCCCCACGTTGCCAACTTCAGTCACGTTGCCGACGAGACTTTCTCCGACAAGGAGATCCTGGATGCCGAGCGTCACGTCCTTCACGTCCTCGAGTACAACATGAGCTTCCCCAACCCCATGAACTTCCTGCGCCGTATTTCCAAGGCCGACAACTACGACATCCAGACCCGCACTCTCGGCAAGTACCTGATGGAGATCAGCCTGCTCGACCATCGTTTCATGTGCTATCCCCAGAGCCACATCGCCGCTGCTGCCATGTACTTGGCACGTCTCATCCTGGAGCGTGGTCCCTGGGATGCCACCCTCGCCCACTATGCTGGATACACCGAGAAGGAGATCGACCCCGTCTTCCGCCTAATGATAGACTACCTTCACCGCCCTGTGTCGCACGAGGCCTTCTTCAAGAAGTATGCCAGCAAGAAATTCTTGAAGGGTGAGTTTGCCGTTTCTCCAACTTGATTTGCTCTGCTAACTTTTCTTTCTAGCTTCCATCTTGACGCGCCAGTGGGCCAAGAAGTACCACAGCTTGTACATCGACAGTTCCCTGTCTGAGCCGTACACTTACATCAAGGACGAACAGTAATGATGCCATTTACGATGTTATGCTAGCCCTGCGTCGACTTTTTCGCTTTCCTTCATGACGACCCCAAGGCTCTCGCGACCAGGGAGATCGAATTCCTCCATATGTTGGCATTTCATTGTGCTGGTATCGAATACCTTTTGCATATTCTTACGATGACTTGATTGAATTTGTGCGCTTCCGCATTTGTCTTCTGTGACGGGGGGTGTCCGGCGCTCAGCCCTGTGGTTTTTTCCTTCCGGCTTGTGTTTTTCTCGTGCATGGGGTTGATACCTTTCCATTCTCATTCGCGGTCTTGTTACCGGCGTCGGATTCTATTGTTCTTTCTTTTCCTCATTTTTTCAAATCGGAATTTTACCTTATTGCAGCCGTTGATTTATCTTCATTCGGGTACATGCCTCACTGCGAGAGTTCGTTCGCTCGTGTCAGTGTCGAACTTGCAGATTGAACAAAATGGGGTTTTGCAAGGCCTGTGTGGATGGTTTGGTGTCCTTTGGAGGAGGTCTCTGTATCTGTCGGTCTAGGAGACTTCGTCTTGGAGTCTTCAGTGTTGACAAGCATATTGGATGGCTGGTCTGGAAAGGGTAATGAGGTGGTTTTCAGGCTTGGGTTTTTTCTTTCTAGATAGTGGTTCCTGCGCTGCGTGCTTGGCGTGGTTTCTGGATGCAATTCTGATCTTCTATTACTTTTCCTTTGCTTTTAATTGTTGTACATAGGCGTCTCTTCCTGGATCAGATGCGCGGGGAATCATCATTCACCAGCAACTTTTGGACCATTCGATGTGTTCCGTAGCCGAGGTTTCGCCCCACCGCAGATTACGATCACCTCGACCTCTCTGATGCTCCGTTGTGCTGACATCCTCCAATCCAGTGCCCGAAATCTTGATTGACGGCCATCTTTTGTCTCAATTTCTAGTCCCTCGCCAACCAGTTCTTCTCAAGAGGTTACGGGCGGGGAACACCGATTAAGAGAAGCGACTGCGCAAGTTCAGGACCCTTGGTATATCAAACCACCGGCCTTCTGTTCACGCGGTCCAAAAGGTTCCATCATAGATCCAATTTCTCCACATCCATCCCATCATGTCTTTGGACAGATGCCCCTTCTGCAACATCGGTGCAACCAACCCGCCCGCCCCCTTCACCGAGCCCCAGTCAGGACCAGCCTTCCCAGACGCGGGCTTTGAGACAACAGCGCATATGATTCTCTCTACCGATCACGTCCTTGCATTCTTGGATATTATGCCTCTTACACGTGGTCACGTTCTCGTAGCGCCTAGACGACACTACGAGATGCTGGGTGACCTGGGTGTTGAGGCGGGACAAGAGGTGTGTATATTACGGTGACCAGTTTCCAAGCATATCCTTCGATGCTTTAACCCTGGTCCTGGTTTTCCAAACATCCGCAATTTGTTACTAATTCCTCTTTCAGATCGGCAAGTGGCTTCCTATCATTTCACGGGTCGTGACCAAGACCGTGTTTGGCGACGATCCCGATAGACATTGGAATGTTGTACAAAATAACGGTATGTATTTTTTGTCTCCCCGGGTTATTCGGATTTACACTTCGACTTAAATTACCCCGTGGCCCTGATTTGACCGGTCTCTAAATCATAAATACAGGCGTCCGTGCTGCACAGGTGGTCCCTCACGTCCATTTTCATATCATTCCCCGCCCGTCTACATATGCGGCTAAGCCGGGTTTTGCCATGTTTGGCAGAGGACAGCGAGAGGAGCTCGATGATGAGGAGGGTGCGGAGTTGGCAAACGCCATGAGAGCCGAGTTGGCGCTGGAGATCCAGCGCATCCAGGAGACGGAGGGTATAGATCTTAGCCAGGGGTCGTCAGACAAGGAGCGGGGAAAGTTATAGAGCCGAGTTGCCAAGTGGTCTGAATTTCCCTGTCTGGAGCAGTGTAAATACCCCTTCGGACGGCCATGTACAAATGGATGAAAATGTTCTCCACGAAGGCCCCGTCACGATAATTTGTGTTGCGAATGTCTCATTGCGCGGCTTTCTTGCCTTTATCTGTCGTGTCGTAATGTCTCGTGAAATACTGCAGAAAATAATTAGCTATGCGGTACTTCGCAAGGCCATATCCAGGCACATACCTTCCGGCGGAACTCGTTGAGATCGTCCGCAGCGATACCGCGTTCATCAGCCTTGCTTCTTCCCTTGGAGATGTCAGAGACCTCACCGTCAGGAAGGCGGCGATAAGTCATAAGTCGTCGGGCCCCTGTTTGAACGATCATGTTAGTTCTGCATGCGTCTTAGACCAGCTGTGAGATTTACGGACGTACAGTTGCTGAAGTACTGAACAGAGACGGCGATCACCTCGAGGTTTGGATGCATGGGCACAGGGAACTCAATAGCCTCGTCATTGGTGGTGGGCATCCACATTGCGAGGCGTCCATTAGGAACAAGTGAGCGAACAGCGAAGTCTAGAATGTCTCTCTGCATGGCTTCGAATCCATAAGGTCGCTTGGGAGGGATGTAGTCGGGTCGACTGAAGGCATTGTTATTGTTAGTCACAGCCAAACGGTGTCAAAGGAGATGAAAATACGCACTAGTAATTGAGAACTCCGTCGATCATGACAGGCTCGATCACTTTCCCATTGCGCGTGCCTAGGACTCGAAGACCTTCTCGCACACCATAGGGCGGGTCGCAAACAATACCATCGAGCAATTGGGCGTTTCGCAAGGGTGTGTTCGTCAGATCCGAAGTAAAGGCATCCAGGAACTTGCTCTCGATGTCGTATTGCTTGAAGTTTGCCCGGACATTCTTTCCCTTCTTTTTCTCCTCGTCCTTTCCTCGGAAACTCCGGGGATCGATATCCGAGCCGAGGGTCAGCGCTCCAAAGTGCGATGCAGCAATCATAAAGCTACCAGTTCCGACAAACGGATCGAAGAAGACCTTTCCAGGTGCCGCAAGTGCCATGTTCGCGGTGACCAGACTGAGCTCTGCATCCATAGAGGTGGTGCTGATATACTGACGCTTCTTGAGATCATACTTGTCAATGGTATCGCGGGCACTGCTGGCGATGAAGCGACCCAGGAAGACCTTTCGCGGTTCTTGTATCCGCAGTGTGCCCAAAGCCGCTGCTTCGGGGTCTCCGACGTACTCCTCCATCACGATGAACTGCAAGGGAGGATTCTTGAGTTGGACTGGGCCGTTGAAACCCATGTAGGCAAATGATGAAATAATCTCCACCCGTTTGTCTTGACTGCGTTTCCCGGAAAAGCCGTACAGCGTAAATGCGAACGGGATACCGTCGTAGTCGGCCCAGCGGTGCGATGTCCGCTTCCGCACGTCGGCATGCAGTTCATCGTAATTGCTGCCTCGGCCCCAAAGCTCTGAAATGTCTTTGGCTAGAATGGTGCGCGAAATCAACGCGCGTGCTGCTTCATCATTTTGTAGTTTCACAATGCAGTATGGTGACTGGTGGTTTGGTATTAGCGAGCTCTGACGAGGAATATGACAGTATTGACGCGAGCGCAAAGTAGACAAAGCGATCCCAATAATGAGATTGGGCCCTGACTATTCTTAATCCAGATCGCAGTGGATTCCAAAAGGATTTACATACCCATGGGTCGTAAGAAACGATTTCGAGATCGATGCCCGAAAGTGTGGCCACGGCCTGGAGTTCCGGCACCCGAAAGGTTTCATGGCATTGGGCCAACCGGATCATGTACTCCATAGCGAGTGCTAGGTCTGATCTGGAGATTCTCGTGGGTAACGGTTTGTTGAGTCACGAATATCTTGCACACCTGGGCAGTTTCGAGGTGGGGTGTCGCTGCGGGATCGATTTTTTTCATGTTCGGGTTCCCGATCTTTGCCTCGTGCGATGGAACCTGCCCATCCAGAGACACATGTACTCCACCAGAGCAGCACTATTTCATAGCCAGAACTAGCTGGATTAGTTTTGGAAGTACGCTTACACCTGCATTATCTTTCCGACACCATATTTGTGAAACTTCATGTCGATTGATTTAAATGCCCGAAATATATACCTTGTTTCTGAAGGGCTATGAATGATAGCAAACATTTACAAACCTTGGGACAAATCAAACGCAAAAAAAACCAAAAACCAAAAACCAACGGTATTCTGACCGAAAGGAAATCAGATCAAATCTATCGAGAGAACAATGTATTCGAGGAAACACAAGTGTCGAGAAACCACCGCTTCCAGTCATTAACGTAAATCCACAGAGACGCCATCCCTCAGCCATAGGTATCCGAAACTCCGCTGCTATGCGCCAACCACCTTAAACACATGTCGTGACTCGTATCCCTCAACGGGAGTAATCTCTACTTTCTCATCAGCGGGTATCATATCGTGCTGCAGATCCCAGCCCGCCCGACGGCAGAGCTCCGAAACCACCACGTCACAATCGCCTAGCATATCGATATCAAACCCAGTGTGTGACACGGGCTAGAGAATAGCGTCAGCTCGTGTCTCGATGCACCGGTTGATTGACTTACCGTTCGTGAGATATAGATCTGCGGGACATGGCGAGGTAGGATCCCCGGCACTTCTGCAACGGGGGCTACCTTCAGCGAAGTTCCAATGACGATGACCAGATCCGCCAGTTCACGATCATGGTGAACCAGACGCTGACCGAATTCATCGGGGAGATCTTCGCCGAAAAAGGTTATATCAGGCTGTAGATACTATTAGCATGGTGGTGCACTAGCCAAGGAGAATGACCAACCTTCATGACGCCAGGGGTGGGAATCTCATAATCTTCTTCATCCGAGCTATCTTCGAACTCCCTGCGATCTTTCTGCTGGCCGTTCGAACTCCGCTTGCGTTTCAACCCTTGCGGCTTGCGCTCCTCTTCAGCGATTCTCTTCCGGCAAACAGTGCATTCAGGAATGGCTCCCTCTTTGATCTCGTTGAAGATCGCCTCACCGGCGACCTTGCGCTGGCACTTGACGCATGTTGCGGTTGCGAAGGATCCATGGCACTGGACAATCTTCTCTGGAAGAACACCGGCATTTGCTTCGATGTTGTCGATGTTTTGAGTGTAGTTGGTCAACAACTTGCCCTTATCCTGGAGAAGCTTGATGAATCCATGAGTAGGAGAGTATTTCTTCTCCGTGGGAAGGATATCCTTGGCGATTGAGAAGAAAATGCTAGGATCTTCCCGAAAGACATGGATATCGAAGACCTCCTGGGGATCACTCAAACCCAAATGCGCCAGCTTCGAATAAAGACCGGTATCTTTAGAACGGAAGTCAGGGATACCGAGACTTGTAGAGATCTAAATGTTTAAAAATCGTCAGCGCCGATATCTAAGAGAATAGTTCAGGGGCACATACACCGGCACCTGTCAACACGATGATGTTCTTGGACTCTCGCAGCAGCTTGACCGCATCGTCGATCGAGTTGTATTGGGGAAGCTTGGGTCGCCGAGAGAATTCTCGGGAGATGGCGATTGCCAGCAGTGGATGGAAAGCCTCGTCCGGTGCACCTTCAAGGAAGGCCGGCGGCACGATTCCAAATGCCGTACAAAGCTTCTTCGCCGTCACGGTCTCTCGAGCGATGGTCTCTTCCACGAACGCCGCCTTACCGATATCATGCAAGCGTTTTCGATATGCAACCGCTTCAGCCAGGGTGCAGGCATCGGGAACTATATGTGAGGGAGCATAAGGTTAGCCCAAGCTCCATGTGGATTCCGATAGCGGGGATGTCCGGGGTAAGGCAAAAGTGAGATCTCTCAGGGACATACCGAGCCCATCACGAAGCTGCTCATCGCGCAAAAGTTGAATAGCGTTGTCGCCGTTGGAAAGAACCTCCCAAGCCTCTGAATCATCGCTGTCCGTTTCATAGTCGGATGAGGCCTCCTCCACCGCGACCGTCTCCGCGTTGACCTGCTCCGCGAGGTCGACGGCCTCCACTTCGACCACAGGAGACTTCACCGGGCTCTCCTCGCTCGGCGCTGGTACCAAATCCATCCTGCAGGGGGTTTGGCAGCCTAGACGTCGCGTCGCGCAGAGTTCGTTGACAAAAATTCGGCATCTGCGTTAACCGGAGACAAATTTATCCGGCGCCGCTTTGAGTGGCGAACAAAAGAGATTTGTATAGTCGTTTAAC
This sequence comes from Penicillium silybi, assembly GCA_027569585.1. Taxonomy (NCBI): domain Eukaryota; kingdom Fungi; phylum Ascomycota; class Eurotiomycetes; order Eurotiales; family Aspergillaceae; genus Penicillium; species Penicillium silybi. Next base: position 141,015 of record JAPDFI010000040.1, read on the forward strand.
TTTGGTATCAACAAAGAGAAAAGAGAATCATGTATATGCAGATATCGTAAATTTTTGGTCTATGAATCGGCCATCTCGTGGTCGTCGTCAGAGTCCGCTTCAATCTCCTCGTCTTCCCAGTCTTCACCCTCGCCCTCACCCTCCGCTTCACTATCGTCCATATCTTCACCGATTTCCTGGTTCATTCCTTGCACCAGCTCCAAAGCATGATCGCGGAGTCGCTCATCTTCGTATTGAAGTAGATCGTAAAGCTTCAAACTCTGCTTGAGCCACTCTCGACTGGCAATCAGCGAGGCGTGTCTCGGAGATTCTTCCTCTTCCTTGATATCCTTGGGGGCTTCCTGCTTCTCTGCCAGCAGATAGAGACACCATCCACCAAGGTACCAGGCCTCCACGCTCTGGTCGTCCTCCAGGATCAGTCGCTCGAGGACTTCCAGGGCCTCGAACTCCAGATTCACTTCCATCAGAAGTCGCGCAAGACTGATGCGAACGGGGAAATCCGGCACGTTGGGGTCTTCGGGAGCCAGATCCTTCCACAGACTCATACTCTTCTTCAGCGCCTCTTGAGCTTCCTCGGTTTTCAGCTGTGATATCCGAATGGACGCGAGAGTCTGCAAGACCTCTGGCGCTTCCGGTGTGACGACAAGGGCCTCTGAGATGAGCGCCTCGCACCGGGCCTCAGCATCCTCTTCCCAGCTGTCATAAGTAGAATTGTTAGCGACAGAATCATTGTATCTCAAGCAACAAGAAGCAACTCACGAAAGATCGGTCATATAGATCTCGGCAACGGCGCAGAGCGCATTCGCCATCTTTGTCTTTTTCTCTGTAGCATTGGCAACGTCCTCCGCGCTGGTTTTACCTTCCAACTGCTGAAGAGTCTGTCTCAAGGATGACACGCCCTTTTCAAACCACTGCACACTGTCTGCCCCACCTTGCTCACTCAATTGAGCAAGCCACAGGAACTTCTCAGCGCCGCCACCCTCAGCTTCCGGTATTGAGCCATTGGGGTCTTGTTGAACAGCACTGAGGAAGTATTCCCGAGCAGTATCGATCTCGCCCAGCTCCACGTTGATTTCTCCCAGCAGGTTCACCGCTTGAAGCTGCGCAGACGCATTTCCAGCTGCGAGGTCCAGCACCTCCTGTGCAGTTGCCAGCGCCTCATCGACACGGCCGGTTTGTAGGAGGATCGTAGCTTGGTCGAGCAATGCGGAGGGATCTTGGGACATTTTGGCTTTCGAGATCGAGCCACCAGGGCCGAGGACGGACTTTTTGCTGGACTTGGATGACTTTTTCTTCTGCGGTCTGGGTTTTCCCATGGCAGGACAGGTATATGATAGAGCGAAAAAAGGAAGAAAGTGTCTTGTATGAGTAAAGAAGAATAATTGTTCGATGTAATGCGGGACTCGAGTAAAAAGTGAAGCTCCGCTCCAAAATTTTGGTGCTGTTTGACGGGTTTGCATGCGGGACTGGCATCGCCCACGGCTTTGCAAGCGCGGAGGCGCTGCGATCTTCTCTATAAAAATTAATACCCCTCTTTCTCCTCATCGATTTCCATCAGCCTTCTTTTTACCACGCGGTGTGGTCCCTTTTCACTCTCGCTTGACCATCCCACCCGATACCCCTCTGATCCGCCCGCGGATCAGACACAATGGGTCGCGAAGATCAAGTCGAGGAGCGCGAAGTGCTCGACTCCATTTTCCCCGAGGAAATCACAGGTGAGTGCTATGCACAGCAACAGGAGTTCCTGGTCCGTATTGGTGAATGCCTGCCACTAACACTGGTCTCCAACGTCCAGACATCTCCGAAACTTCATACAAAGTATCGATAACTCTCGACCCGCCCGAGCATGACGAAGAATCTGAGCAGCCCATCATATACCTGGAAGTCACATACCCCGAAGAATATCCCGATGTTGCCCCGCAACTCAACATCTCCTCCCCGCCCAATGCACCAAAGCATTCTCGGCTAGACGTCCAAGGGGACCGGGAGCATCTCCTCGAGGCTCTCCAGCCTACGATTGAAGAGAATATGGGAATGGCAATGGTGTTCACTCTCGTTAGCGCACTAAAGGACAGCGCGGAATCTCTTATGGCGGACCGTGCGAACGCTGTGGAAGCCGAGAGGGAGCAGGCCAGGGCGAAGGCCGAGGAGGAAGAGAACCGCAAGTTCCAGGGCACACCAGTCAACAGAGAGACATTTTTGGAGTGGAATGCACGATTCCAACAGGAAATGCGAGACGAGGAGCAGCGAGAACGCGAGGAGAAGGAGGCGGAAGACAAGAAGAAAAAGCCTGGGAAGGAAGAGAAAAAGCTTACTGGGCGACAATTGTGGGAGCAGGGGTTGGCTGGCAAAGCCGATTATGACGAGGGGGATGAGGACGCCATGCCAGCTGTTGATAAGCTCAAGGTTTCTGCATAGACTTGTTTTATATGGGTCGTCAGTCCATAATGAAATCATGCGAGTGAACTATACAACCTATCTTTAAATCTTCGGCTCGTTTTAGAGGATAAGAACATGGGAGTCATACGTTCGACACATTATAAGTATTGAAATCTACAGAAAACAAGGGTATCATTTCGCGATTAATAATAAGAGGTCGCTGGCAGGGAAATGAAAAGAGACGACATCAAGCCTGTGCCTGTCTCTGCTTTTCCTCTTCCTTGAGTGCTTCTCGTTCCCTGAGGACAACCTTCCACATGCTCTCGGCCAACTCGCGATTCTTCCTATCCGATTCCCGAATCTTTTGAAGAACATCGTCGAGCGCAAGTTTGGGCTCTTCAGCCCATGTGCCTTCGTCGCTGGTACTGGTCATGCGATCCCAAACATCTTCATCCTTGGCAAAAAGGAGCTCCGCTTGCAGCCTATCTCGTACCTCAATCCGATGCCAGCGTTTCGCCAACTTGTTCCGTATAACTCCACTCAGATTCTTCGGCTGTGGCTTCTTGATGCGCAGGAATGGTATTCCGCGCGCATTGACCAGGACAGGTACTTGTCGTCTTCCGCTCACAGGCCGTGGGCGATGAAGGATCGGTGTAGTGTCCGGATGTCGTTCCCAGGTTTCGAGCTGAGAGCCAATCATCTCTGCCTTCTTTGCCCGTAGTGGTGATAATGGCTTCCTCGGCTCAACTTTCCCTTTTTTCCTTTGTAGGGCTGCGAACTCATCCTTGACGGACTTGGCCTGCGAAAGAATCGTGCTGATCTGGTCCGCATCTTGTTTGTTGCCTTTGGATGCCGAGTTAAGCAAATCTAGGGTCTAATATCAAGCAATTATGCGCATTAGCATGTGCCAGGTCTGAGGATCACTTCGCGGAAAGCGCACCTTGTATCCAGCCTTTAAAGCATTCGCCACCTGAGATGGACTCTCTAAATTTCTGTATCTTCGAAATCTTTGTTTGACGAGGAACTGTGTCTCGGCCAGCCACGGCGGGCTACCGGTCGAAGGAGAACATTGTCGGAGAAGAGCTCGGTAGAGTGCCAAACCTAGGAGAATCGTGGTTAGCTGGGCGTCAGAATCAAGAACAAGACAGGCAGCAAATCTCACAAGCAAATCGATGAACTCCCGAGCGGCTTGGTGTCACCCACTTAGGCATTCCGTGAAAGAGACGATCTTGAAGGAACCGGAGAAGACCGCATTTGATTAGATCGACGTCCCGGTATCATCACGTGACGCCATATCAACATGCATCGAGGCTGCAGATCCCAGTCAAATTAGTATGCAGTCTCTATTGCGTCTTATAATTAAAATATTTAACGGGGTCCAGCCATTGTCCTAGTCGGATGATTGCCAGGAGAGGCGTGACTAATTTAGCGATTGGTACACCAATCCAAGACCCACTTGGTCGACGCCCGAAGGTACTAGACGGGATAAAGTGTAGAAGGCTAGAGTTGCAAGTAAATCGCGCCGATGCTGTGATGCAAGGACTATACACGCTCTAGGATGATCATCACATAATTGACGAAAGCAAAGAAATGCCAAAGAAAAAGACCGTGATACTCCGGATTGCTTATGGAACCTATGGATGAGATGCAGACTCTAGAAAGTCGAGCCTTCCGGAGGCTGAGGAAGCTTCTTGTGCTGAGGCAAAGCCATGTATCTAAGAGAACAGTTAGCACTAAGATCTTCACGACCGAATGGGGAAGAGATCTGACCTCCGCAACTCAATCAGGACAGTCTCCATGGTATAGTCGCGCTTCCATTGAGCGAGACAAGGAAGCTTAGTTGGGTCGACCTAGAAAGGATTTGGTTCAGCTATCGCTCTGCATCTCGGTGCGAAGTTCGAAGCCCACCTTTCCGGATCGCTGGTCGACACAGGGAATGTTAACAGCGGAAATGAACTGGATAGTCGGGGGGTTATCAGGGTAGTCGGGTCCGCAATGAATGTTGACGCTGTATATCCGGTTCTCGTGGACGCTCTAACCGGGAACATTCGAGTCAGGTATGCATGACGACACGGGTATGAAACGGGGAAGACCAACATGAGGAGGGCCGAGAATGGTTCCGTTCCAGTTGCTCATCATCAAGTCCTCACCATCGGCAAGACCATAAGAGCAAGCCTCTGCAATTGTTGAGAACAGTATGTCAGTATACAAATGGTCTCGTGTGTGTTGTGACGAGCCGAACGTACCTGCGCCCAAACCCTTTTCACCCTTCTCAAGCTCCTCGAGGAGCCGGAAGTTGCGCGGAACCTTGGCGGTCATTGTGGATGGAAAATATGAAAGCGACGAGAAAGAAGAGAGGAACAAAGTAGAAGTGGGAGAGAGCGTGGAGAGAGGAGGGGCACTTGCCGCTGGGAGAGAAGCCGAGTCACGTGCGATACGGGTCTTATCGGGCTTTGGCACTTGGAGATGCCACGCCGGGGATTGTTGACTGCTGCATCTATGAGCGTTGCTCAACCAGTTTGAACTCGACGAGGATTTGCTGTGTGTGAATGATAATCGAGCTGAACAGCTTCTGATCCAGATCTTTCACGAAGCCGCGCGCTGATCCGCCTGTGTCCCAGAGCTCCCTGTCTCGTTGACGCGGAGACCTTCGGCCGTTGGGACAACGGCGTAGGCCATGCGTTGATGCAACCTCGTTGTGTTGGAAATGTCCTCCCAATTCTTACAGACAGAGCTTGCAAACCTCATCCAAGAGTCCAGGAGGAAGAACGCTGACTTGCGCAATGTCAGTCAATCCCTTACCAGATATCCCCTTGCACAGCGATGCTGATCAAAGGAACTGTAGGCTGCCGAGCAATCGCTTAACGAGTTGAAGGCGCTGCCTTCAACATCAGAGGCCCAAATAGCAGCAGGTCAGTATCTTCCCTATGAGACTGAGATCCAAAATGACTAAATAGCGCATAGACCTTGTTCGCAAACCGACTTTTGTTGAGCCCTTCATCATCGCTTGTCATACACGGCATGCAAAACTTGCGGGAATTGGCGTGATTTGCCTGCAGCGATTAATCGCTTCTCGATCGCTGCCATCTCAACGCCTAAAGGACGTTCTTGCAGGCCTGAGAGAGACGACGAGTCTCAGTATGTCAAAGAAAGCAAACGCCGATTAATTTTCGAGGCAGCTAACACTGTCTAGGTCTTGATATTCAATTGAAAATCCTTCAATCGTTGCCTTCGCTTTTGCAATACTACTCCACTGAACTGAGCGGAGAACTTCTTGCAAACACTTTGGAAATATGCGCAACTTTGCAAGCGAGCAAGACGATGGCCGTCAGTAGCACTGCGGCTGCTACGCTTCAACAGTTGGTGGTATCGACATTTGAAAGGGTGTCGAACGAAGATGGACTTCCCAACGATGAGAAATCTACCACCACAATCAAGGTCGATGGCCAGTCGATCGAGGTCGGACAATTTGCGTTCGATGCCTTGCAGGTTTTGGATGATCTGTGTCGTCTCATCGATGGCGAGCAATTGCAGTTCTTGCGCACGAGGACTCTTTCTCTCACCTTTGTTCTGGAGCTGATTGAAAGCATTATTCTCAACAGCGGCCGCCTCTTTGTGGGACATCCCGAACTCTCGCAAGTGCTACGGGTTCGTTTGATGCCCTTGACCGTGAGATATCTATCGGAAAGGCATTCGTTTTCTCAAACTGTTCGGATTGCACGAATTCTTCTTGTGCTCCTGAAACGTCACATGTCTCTTCTGCCCGCCGAATGTGAGATGGCATTTGGCCTCCTGACGCATTTGCTTGAGCCGGACGGAAATGCACCCTGGAAACGTGTCTTGTGTATGGAGGTTTTCCGGGGTATCTACACCGAACCGGGCGTTGTTCGACAGATCTACTCGTTATATGACGGAGAAGAAGGCAGGAAAAATGTTCTCCGTGATCATATGGCTGCTCTTGTTCGTCTGGCATCAGAGAAACCCGCCCTGATTGGAGTTAGCAACCAATCAACGGTGCCGCTACGCGCCGAACATTCACGGTCTGCAACGGAGGATCAGATCGCCCTTGAAACCGGTGGCGTCGCGGGTGTCATCGGATCAACAGGCCCGCCAGCAGAGACCAGAGTACCAGGAATCAGCAGCCAGTGGAGTGTCGTTCGGACGCCTTATATCGAGCTCCTCGATAAGACTGAGCCACCACTGCCCCCGGAAACTTATATCTACAGCCTTGTTCTCAACTGCATCAGCAGCTTCGCCGAAGGACTGGGAAAGTTTATCCTTCCCCTCACCGTGCCGGACCTGAAGCAGAAGAGGAAAAATCGCCTCGTGAGCCCGGACCAGGGGCCTGACTCTGTTCGATCTTCCCAGGATCTCCAATCTGATGCGTGGAGAGCCCTGGCAGCATCACCAGGGAAGAAGACATCAGTTCCAATTAACCCACTAGATTTACAGTCTCATATCCAATACTCTGCGATCAAGACCTGTGCCGGGATAGTCGAGAATTGCTGGCCTGCTGTCCTCGCAGCCTGCTCCACCTTTTTACATGCTTCCCTAGACGATGAGTATTACCACCACCTCGTACGGGCGTTTCAAAAGCTAGCTCATGTAGCTGGTCTTCTGAGACTCTCTGTGCCTCGTGATGCATTCCTTACAACACTTGGAAAGGCTGCTATGCCTGTGGGGATAAGCGGCTCCAAGACACAAACTTCCGCCACACCGACCGCAGCTGGCTCTCAGTCCAACGAAAGCGCCCAGAAGAAGCGAAAGAGTTCGGATTTCCCACGAACAAATTCACTGCCTGCGGATTCTTCTGGTTATTCAGCCGCGGAGAGTGCGCCGCCGTCTTTGAGCACAAGGAATTTGCTTTGCCTACGAGCTTTGCTCAACCTCGGGATTGCGTTAGGGCCAACTTTGGATCAGCCGGCCTGGTCAATTCTGCTTGAGACATTGCAATATACCGGACTCGTGATCGGTATATCATCCAGCACCATGGTCAAATCGGCCAATGCTTCCGGCGAAACCACGGTCATTTCTGGAAATGATATCCCAACTGCGAACCTAGGAACGGAAGTTATTGCAGTTCAGGCAGCCTCGTCCAAAATGTTTGAAAGCACCAGTGATTATCCTAGCGACTCTTTCCAGGAGATCCTACGCGCATTGTTGAATCTCTCTACGTTCACGGAGCCAGAACGACATAAAGAGCCGGAGCAAGAACGTTCAGAGATGCCTACCTCCCCGCAGTCGTCACGGAAGTCTGGACGTATGCACCAGAATGCTCGGCGAGTCTCTCACACAGTCGGAAAATCAAGGATGCAGGATGAGGAACTCAAGTTTGTTTTGGAAAAAGGAAATGAACTTGCCCAGGCGAATCTTGAGAGGCTATCATCACTTGATGAAGAGGACATCAAATCTTGGCAAATCTTGACACAAAGCCTGATTTCTACCGCCGCCAACACCGGAATCAGCCCCAGCCTCCGTCTGCAGGCTAGCGGAATCCTGAATTCGTTGGTCTTCTTGACCATGAATCCTCGAGATGTCGACGAGAAGGTCCAGAATCAGGTGCAGACGAGAAATCTTCAGACACTTAAAAGCCAAGTGGCATCGCTTTACCCGTCAGATGTTTCTTCCGCCAAGTCACTTCCAATTACTGTGGTTGAAATACATGAACAGAGCTTGGAGATTCTTCAGAACATCCTCGAGCAGTACGCGGAAACTTTCACAGATGGATGGAGTCTTGTCTTTGATTTGATATCGGGGGTCTTCCAAGTGATCCCGAAGACCGAAAGTGGGGATCAGCCAACCACTTCAACAGAGCGCAGGACATCGGCTCTTCCAGCCGGTTCTCGTTTAGTTCGCGCTGCGTACAAGTCTCTCCATCTTGTGGCTTCTGACTTTCTCTCCTTGTTGCCCGCTGCCTGCCTCCTAAGCCTGGTCAATTCGTTCTCCAGCTTTGCCTCGCAAACACAAGACTTCAACATATCACTGACAACCACGTCCTTTTTCTGGAACGTGTCTGATTTTATTCAGGGACAAATCGACAAGTTTTCGATCGAGAGTCATGTCGACGCCTCCGTCAGCGAAGAAAAGCTGGTGAACCTCGCTCGCGACAAGGACCCTTCTGTTTCGAGGAATTCGCTGTGGCTGCTGTTGCTGCTCCGTATTGTTGATATTGCGACGGACTCGAGACCGGAAATCCGGAACAGTGCGATCCATACCCTGCTCCGAATTTTCGACGCTTACGGGCAACAACTATCACCAAAGGCGTGGAGACTGTGTCTGAACAGAGTCTTGTTCCAGATGGTGGAAGAAATCGAAACCAACCTTCTACAGTCGAAGGACAAGCTGGGTGGACTGGAAGATAGCCTCAAATCGCGAGTGGAAACGACGGTCGTGATGATCAAAGGGATCTCGGACCTGATCACAAACTTCTTCGATACCATCGTGAGCGACGAGAAGTTCGACGACTCCTGGACTCGGCTGTTGAAGTACTTGCAGACATTGGCGGATATGCGACTTCTAAGATTCAGTGAAGCAACCTTTGCAAGCCTCTGTGCAATTCTCATTAGGGTGCAATCTTCAACCGGGCTCAGCAAGAAAGCACTTCAATGCACGTGGGAACTGTGGGCAAATGGCCATCCTGCTGGTGATGACGCCGTGCTTGATCTAGATCGGCCCAATCAAGGCGCCGCGCTGGCCTATATGCAATCTTTTCAGCAGATTTACCGTCTCTATAAAGATGATTTGACCCCGGATCATGTCGAAAAGGTACTCCACCACCTACGTCTGCTCGTTTGGAACTCGGTATATCCACCGTACTCCCCAGATGTCGACCGCCCTTCCGCTGTCCAGGGGTTGGTGATTGATTGCATCAAAACACTCTGCTTGGAGAAGGAACAATCACAGGCTGCTATTCTCCTGTGCCTCGCAGACTTGTCAGACTCTGCTCTATCAAAGTGGAGTCCTGGCAACGACTCGAGAAAACCGGCTTTTGTCGCCTTCTCCAAAAGCGCCATTGATCTTGTCAGCTGGTACGTCGCAGACTTTGGCATCAAGCAAGACATCTTCTCGGACAATACACTCGCCACTGCACTTGAGCACCTCTGCGCATCAATCAAGCAGAGGTACATGTGGCAAGGGAAGGACCGCGAGCCTTATCTCTGGCAGAAGGCCACAACTGCATCTTTGAACGTCCTCCAGGTTGCAGTACCCTACGTGGAGAAGCAGTACGCCGAATCCAAAGAAGCAGAAATAGCTCGTTTTTGGCAGGGAGTCGTGGATATCACCGACGGCATTGTCTCAGCCCGTGGCTTCCAGACACAACAACTACCAAACACGCGGATTCTGTCCGACGAAGCATTCGACATTGCAGCATTCACCAGACTGAAGACCCTCATTCTCCCGTCCCTCGGAGCCTCCGCGATTCCCGACCCAGTCCGCCGTGACTTCGCCTGTGCGCTCTTCCACTCGTCATTCATCTATGCCCCCCAGCGCTTCGATCTCCCCACTGCCCCAATTGAAAATTCCCCTCTCCAAGACTTCTACCGCGTTCGCGCAGGTCGCACCTTCGACCCACCGCCGACCCTACGCCCAAAAATGGCCTACGCTCTCATGGACACCCTCTTCGAGCTCGCAGGCAGCCCCGACTCCGAGTCCAAGTGCAACCTATCCCCGCAGACTCTTCTCGCCCGGTCCATCTCCCCCTACCTCCTGCTCCGCTGCGCCGTCTCGCTCAAGGGCTACATCGCCGACCAGCCCCTCCGCGGCCTCATGCCTCAGCCAACACCCTCGCGAAAGGCCCTGCTGCATCTTCTCCTCCAAATGGTCCAGCTTCAAAGCGAGCCTTCTGCGATTCCCGATCCCCCCGCTATCAAGACTGTTGCGGCGACGACTGGGGATGGCGATGTCCCCCGTCACCATCGCAAGCATCTCGAGTGGCTGTATCCGCTCATCGTCAAGGCTGTTCAGGTTGCGGGCAAGGAGCGTGATGATGGGCAGGTTCTCCAAGCTCTTGGGGAAGTGTTACAGGAAACTGGCCGATTCGAGTAGAGCATTTCATGGAAGTTGGATCTTGAGACCAATGTATTTTTCTATGTATCTAATCCCTTCCCTATAGACAGGCGTCATGCAGGAAGGATACTTTCCAAACTTTGCAGTGCTTGACCAAGATCGTCATATTGGAAGCGAGAACGGTAGACTACCTTTACAGAGTAATGTTGTAACATGACGGTGACGAGAATGTATTTGCTTGACATGGATGAGGGTTGATAGAAAGGAGTGTGGCAACAACGGTGTGGGTATAGAAGAAGGATAGAAGAACAGGTCTATCTCCCGAAATACGGTTGCGATATGATCAATGCTGCGAAACTATGCCACCGGCGCCGATACGGGCTGCGGTTTGTTCTGCTGATTAGTCGAAGGGATTTCGCGTCCTGGGCCGGCGGTTGCAGATCCTGGAGGCAGAGCCTGCTGCTGTTGCTGGAGGAGGACCTGCTGTTGGATTTGCTGCTGCTGTGCGATCTGTGGCGTTGCGGCAATCTCGGGGGCTTGTCGGTAGAGCGCGATCTCGGATTGCTTGAAGTAACGACGAGCATCTGGCAGGTCAAACATTTAGTGGATGATCATGAAAACAGCAGGTAGTGTATCCAGGATGTAAGATGCCAAGAGGGTTTTAGCGTGGGGGTAGGCGAGGGAGAAACGGCGTGGGATTTTCAAGCCGAGCCGCCCGACTCGTTTCATTTGCCGTCGGCTACTGGTAACGTATACCATCGCTTTTCCCCGCGGGGCTCGTTATGCATCACGGACCTCCTGAACCAGGATCGATAGAGGATGGTCATTTACGTACCTTCATCAATCAGCACCAGGCTGAGATAGTATCGCGTCGAGTACTTCTTGTTGACGTCTCGGAATGTGGGCGTGAGGTCGAATCCGCCGAGGAACAGGCGGATGGGAATGGTTTCACCTCGAGAAGGAGATCCATCCATGATCTAAAGCGCCGTCAATGATTGCCCGTGTATGAATTCGACCGCCAACCGCTTGTTGTGGAGCCGGTCTGGGCTCGACACATACCTCGAAGCGCACCAACGTCTCACTCTCATTATATTGATTAGGTGGAGATCCGGTCGTCTCTCGTCGAATAATTGATAACTCCATATGCTTGATCTTGAGCCGCACCAGGAGGAAGTAGATTCGGCCGACAATCACGTCTTTGAGGTGGTACTTGGATTTGGAGTATTCGAATTCGATATGCAGGCAGTCTTCGATTCCGACGTCCATCTTGATAGGGCTGTTGGTCTCCGGGGGCATGCGGTAGGAGTACACCCAGAGGTCTTTCTCACGGATGACGTCGGCCATGCGCCGTGAGACGGTCACCTGGACGAAGTACCGCAGCTTGACATTGATACCATTGTAGGACTCGTATTGTTTCTCGACATTCTTGAAGTTGAAGGGGAAGGTCTGCGGGTGTAGCAGTTCGCCGGGGGCCGCCAGTTCTTGAACTAGCGATAGGAACTCGTAATGGTTCCCTCGATCGTAGAACATCTCTGGACAGCCGAGCTTCGTTAGTCACGGACCAAGCTGCAGGGAAGATGTTGCACCCACCAATGGAGCCGATGAATTGCACTTTGATTCCCGTGTGCTCCAATCGCTTGCCATCCTTCGGTCTGATCGTCACGGCGCCCTTGACGGACTCCCCGTCCATGTACAGGGGAACCCGCTCGCGGCGGCTCTTGTCGAGCTTGACATCGACGGTTTGGCGCTCATCAAGGTTATCGAGGACGATGTCGATATCGACAGGGGTGGAGAAGAAGAGGGACGCCATCGTGTGCAGCGCTGAGGTGCTTCGCAGACGAACGACGATGATCCAGAACGTGGCTTCACCGCTTAGTCATCCCCCGCAGGCTGCTCTTTGTGCCTCGTTTTTATCTACTTTTACTTTTTTACATCACTGAGCCTCAACTTTGAGGTATCCCTGATCCGAAAACTTCCACAATGACAAGTTTGATCGAAGCCCTACGCAGCATTGTGGTCGGAGATATGGCCCTGCCTTGCATTGAATCGGCAAGTGGGCGCCCAATAGGACGGACCTGACGGACCTGACAGGCCACCCCCATCAGCAGCCTCCTCTAGGCATCACTATCCACGGTGCTACTACTTTTCTATGGAAAACACGGAGTGCATGAAACTGAGCGAGTCTCACGGCCCGGTCCGCGCAAGGTGAACTTGGGGAAGCCGGATTCTATTTCCCGAGGTCGCTTCTGTTGCTGTGAACTGACAGGATCCCTGCAAGGAGTGAACTCTGCGGGCCTGCTTCCCCGGATTCCCGACCTTTGACAACGTAACATGGCGAGACGGGAGACCCCTCCAAGCGGGAAATCACTCAAGCGCAATATTTACCGGTACCGAAGCCGAGTCGGGGTGATTTCTGCGAAGCGATCTCTGCCTGGACCCCGGTTCAAACCTTTGGATTGCCGGTTACAGTACCTCCTGAGCCTGTCTCACCGCAAGAAACACCATGTGTATCACATTCCACATGCGAGGATATGCACGAGATCCGTGTCAATACTCCGAAGAATTCAGCCCGGCGCATATTTTCCAGGCTATACACTTTACACTCGAACTTCAAGGTCAACTGGGGATTGAATCTACAGCACAGTGATAGTGATAGTGGCAGTGTAAGAAATCGACCCGAACCTGCGTCCTCACTAGCGTGGGGGTAGGTTACCGCTCCCGGTGACATCATAAACATCGATTGCGGCCTACCGAAGCGTGAAGGGATTCGAATGTCCAAGTGATGCATGCCTGGATCTCGTTGCATGCTTGCTTCACCCTGGAAACATTGTGAAAACCCTAAAAGCGGTCACTGGGCAAGGTGAACGCCCCCGAGATAGGTCGATCGATCTACCGCGAGCCTGGAGACATCCCACTCTCCTCCACTCGGGTAATGACTGCCCTGAGTCTCGGCCAATGAATGCCACGTACAGCATAAACCCCCCACTCGGCTTCTGGTTTCTTCTTCAATTTCCCCCCGTTCGACCCACCGTCATACTTAAAAAGTAGGCTGTTCTTCCCAACCAACGCGCGACTCCTTTTTTTCTTCCCCGTTAACTGTCACTACTGTCACTACTGTCTTATTTGAACGAATTCCTACGCGGACTTTAAGCTACATAGATCTCCACGCCAGTTCTGTGCATCACCGCAGCGTCATACCATCGTCCATTCCACCCGGCCTATTTCCCTGGAAGGACGCCAGGACCGAAGCGGGGACTTCTCGATAGACCCGGTCCCAATCCATCATATTCCAGCACCATGCTCTCCGCCGGGGAACGGCCTCAGCCACCGGTCACGCCAGCCGCAGCCTCCTCCAAGCTGCCGCACATAATGCCCGACATGGAGCCCAACGCCGGCTCTTCCACTCCCTCCGCAATGCTCTCCTCAGAGCCCACCGAACCGAGCACCGTCCAGCACATCTGGGTCGTTACCGGTCCCGCAGGATGTGGAAAGAGTACAGTAGGCCAAGGCCTTCGCAAGGAGCTCGGACTCCCATTCCTGGAAGGCGATGATGTACGTCCACCCTTTCGCACAACACAACCATGCACCATACACCCAGAAACCAACAGAAAAAACTAACCCAATTTCGCATCACAGTACCACAACAAATCCAACAAAGACAAAATGGCCAACGGTGTCCCCCTGACCGACGCAGATCGCTGGGACTGGCTCATTTCCCTCCGCAAAGCCGCCACCGACGCCCTATCCCCCTCCGACTCCAACAACTTCCAACCCCCATCCGGCGTCGTGGTCGCATGCTCAGCACTGAAGCAGAAATACCGCGACGTCATGCGCGTCGCGGCCTACGGCTCGCCCTCGGTCCAGATCCATTTTGTCTACCTCCAGCTCACCGAGGAAGTCCTCATGCAGCGTGTCAGCCAGCGCCAGTCTCATTACATGAAGTGTGATATGGTTCGGTCTCAGCTGCAGGCGCTTGAGGAACCCAAGGCGGAGTGGGATGCTATTACGATTAATGTCGAGGGATCGCCGGAGGAGGTGCAGCAGCGGGTTTTCGATGCTGTGTACAAGGAGCTTCGGGAGGAACCATGATGGATGGACCAAACTGTCATATTGCATGAGAGGGAATACACCTCCGCGTCGGTGTTTTGGGAGTTTAACTTTGTGAAATCGCCCTGGAGTCTATCTCCCGGCCCTTGGTCTGTATCTGTTTTACTGGTGTTTATTTTAGCATTTGCCCATGGCGTGACTGTACGGGCCTGTCGAGGCCCGTCCATTGACTTCCCCATTCTTCGGGGAGAAGCATGGCGGCGGTCTACGATACTAATAGACCCGATTCCATTGATGCTTTTATTTCAAATCACATTCTACCGTAGTATTGCTGTAGACCATGTAGAACTTCCAAGGCTACAAAGACGAGATCACAAAATGGGATGGCTCTGACTTCTCTACCTTTCATCCCTCGAATAAATCATCGAGCTTGTACGCAGATCTACCAGATAAGACGCAGCGATCGTCATAATGCTTATTCTATCATGTACCCACTCTATCACCGCAAATTCAGCAGCATAAGCTCCGGCGCCTCGATCAACTCCCGAACCCTATTCCCCATACGAGCCATAGTAGCCCCATCAACAACCCGATGATCCGCACTCCAACTAAAGTTCACCAACTCCCCCCGAGTAACATTACCATCCTCATCAAATACCGGCATTACTCTCGTCCTTCCAATCCCAAGAATAGCCACCTCCGTCGGCACAAGAACCGGCGCAACATACGTCCCGCCGATATTCCCGATATTCGAGACGGTGATTGTCCCACCGCTCATGTCCGCGGACGCGAGTTTTCCTTCTTTGCCGAGGGCGCTGAGACGGGTGATCTCGGCGGCTATGTCGAGGATTGAGCGGCTGGCGACGTCTTTGATGTTGGGCACGACCAGGCCGTTGGGTGTGTCCATTGCTATACCGATGTTGTGTTTGGAGCGCATGATTAGTTTGGGTTTGTCCGGGGTGCTGGTGTCGACGCGTGCGTTGAGGAGGGGGAAGTCGTTTAGGGCGAGGGAGACGGCTTTGACGACGAAGGGGAGGAATGTGAGCTTCTTTGGGTCGCGGGTGTCGGAGGCTAGTTTCTTGCGGATAGCGGTTATGTCCTGGACTTTGAGTTCGTCGGCGTAGAGGAAGTGCGGGATGTTCAGGGATTTTGTCATTGTCTTGAACATGGATGCTTGGATTGGGGCCAAGTTGGTTATGGTTTCGGTTTGGCGAGTGTCTGGTGAGATTGATGACGGGGTGGAAGATGTAGAGAGTGCACCGGTAGGGGAGTCTCTCGTTTCGACGAACTTGAGCACGTCCTCCTTCATCACTCGGCCGTCCTTGCCTGATCCGTTCACATGGAGAATGTCGACACCGTGGGTTTTTAAAAGCCCTCGCACGGCTGGGGTTGCAAGGGAGGCATGCTTTGACTTGGGTGCCTCTGTGGGTACCTCAGATGATTGCGATGTAGGTGTCTCGGCCTGAGACGATTCAATTGCTTGGGTATCTGCCGCTACTTCAGTTGCTGGAACAGACTCGAACAGCTCTGGATCCGCTGCGGGTGCAGGTTGCGGATTATCTTCTGGGTATTTCGCATCATCGACTTCGATCTCCACGAGGGCCTAAGAGAAGCTGTAAGCAAGGCCGTAGAGATGTAGAGTGAATATGATTTTTACATACACTTCCAGTAGGCACGGTGTCATCTGCTTCGAAATGAAGCTTCTTAATCACGCCTTCGTATCGCGATGTGATCTGAACTTGTCAGTCTTGCTCCTGTGCACTACCAATCCCCAGTATACTGACATCGTCAACCGCCTTGTCAGACTGATACTGAAACAAAGGCTTCCATTCCTCAATATGTGCCCCCTCCTCCACATACCACTGGATGATCTGGACCTCGGTGATACCTGACGTTGATTAACAATTGATCCAGTAAGCTCCGCTGATAATATCTGTATTCAAAACTCACCTTCGCCGACATCCTTGAGAATCTGAGACCTAATTCCCAGCAACGCCGAACGGGCGTGAAATCCCCGGCTCGCGACGGGCGGTATGGGGCATCGAATGCGGAGAAGACTCTGGGGACGACTGGGCCGCAGGATGCGGGGAATGCTGGCCCCGCTGCGTAAGATGTTCATGTTGACCAACTGATGGGAGAGTAGAAGACCTCAGAAATGCATTTGAGGGACATCTCAAGGAAATAGAACGGAGCATGGCATTTATCAATGGAATTGGTCGCGCCGACGGTAACCGACGGAAGCCACGTGATCTCCCCGCACCCGTGCGATCATAGCGGGGATCAAACTATGCTTCGATTTCAAACGTGTTCCTTTATATGCAGGGGCCTCTCATTGTTCAGATCGTGTTTAGATTCTCGGAATACTCTTGTATCCAGAGCTACGATGCGGAGGGTGTGAGCTTACCTTGCTTGCGTGGAACCATCCAAGGCAGTGACTTGAGTATCCACTGCCGGGTTGATATGTCCGAATTTGATCGTCACTTTGAAGATATCCTAAGAATTATGAATTGCATGCGGGAAACATG
Organism: Penicillium silybi; assembly: GCA_027569585.1. Classification (NCBI taxonomy): domain Eukaryota; kingdom Fungi; phylum Ascomycota; class Eurotiomycetes; order Eurotiales; family Aspergillaceae; genus Penicillium; species Penicillium silybi. The sequence continues at coordinate 157,973 of JAPDFI010000040.1, forward strand.
ATTGGGAGGAATTGACTATGAGTACAATTCCTCAGTTTCGCTACCAATCTGAACTGTTTTTGACCTTCGAGTCAACAAGTCCATATCAACTTCAACCGGTCCCTTTACCCACATGCCTTTATTGACCCAGGATATCAGCCAGAGACTGGCTGTTGGACTCGTATTCACCCTGGTCATCGGTCGGAATCCTCTGCGACGCAAAGGCCAAGAACACAGCCTCCCAGTGGCCATCATCAAACTCGAATAGAATCGCTCCATCCTCATAGATACCATTGGAGTATCTGGGCAGACTACCCTGGTTCATATGGATATCATGGATTCCCGGTCCATAGGACGACCCAAAGATATAAGCGGTAGCCTTCTTGTTGATCGCATCGGTGAGAATGGGATCCAGGACATCCAGAATATGATTGTTGGGACCTGGGATATCGTGCGGGAGAACTTTGCCAGCCTTGATATCCACCAGGTCCTTGGTGCGAACGAAATCGAGGCCTTGTAGGGTAGAGGTTTGTCTACGGTGGTGACGGTGGCGGCTGCGATGAGTGCTCTTGTTCTCGTTGCTTGAACTGCTCGACCGGGCGAGGTGGAAGCCTTGGTCGAGGTTGGAGAGAATCTCGCTGATGGGGTGGGAGAAGTTGCGGTTCAGCCAGAAGACGAGACGGGTGTCCTTATCAGTTGACTTGACGTTGATGGCGGCCTCGAGCCTCTTACTGGAAGAAGAGTCGTCGGTGAAGTATAGATAAATGTGAGGAGACCTGGGGTCTTGCTTCTCGGTCTGAGAAGTGTAGCGAGTGGGGGTGCAGGCCCAGACACCGTAGTGGGAGATGGTCATGTAGGCGACGGTGGAGATAAAGATAAAACAGTGGGAGACTGAGATGGATAGGAATATGGGTAGATGAAGTTGAAAGGTGCGATTGGATTGTAAAAAGAACAGGAGCACTCAAGCCGACTGTCGTCATATCGGAAGATCCAGCTTTAGCTACAGCATTCGATATTGCTTGTCTGGCCATTCGCAAAGGAGATTTCAGCGATAGCACACGTGCATTATCTGGTGCCGAAATGGAGCTTCTAACTTGAAAATTGGTATAGCTGACGCTGCCCTCAATAGCCCTGCACTGGAGTCCGACCCTCCCGAGGCGCGATAGGAGGCATTTGAAGCAGAAGTAGGGGGAATTGAAAATGCATTTTGATTCATCCTGGTTGGATATCCACTCCATTCTAATTTTCTACACTGCCCAGCGCAAATACACCACGAAACGGCACTTCGTTTGATTCTTCAAACAGAGCTTAAAATGGGAAATTCAATGAAAGATTGCATAGAGCCGTAACAATAGGAAGCCCCAGCAGACTATAGAGACATGTATCAACCATGAAGCTTCTAAGCCCACAAAATACTGAGTTTGGACCATTTGGACTTGGGCTCCTCAGGTGGGTCGGGATCGTTCTCCGCAATCTGCACGAACCGAGCCACGGGCGACTCATCCAGAGGAACGATCTTCGTTCTGAACCATAGTTTATACCCGAAGTAGAGACCGGCGAAAATGACAATGTCGAGGTAGGAAGAAATAAATGTTTCGGTAGACCAGCTACAGTGTAAGAATCAGCAGGAGTTCCAAAATCCTGTAAGATGGGAGAACCGACTGGCCATGAATGAAAGTGGTGTAGCCACCAGTAAGCAAGATAACAATGAGCGCAATCAGTGTCATCCACGCAGCGTAAGGCTGAAGTGGTGCAGCCCACGGCAACCTGCTACGTGAGATACCTTGCTTCTTCAGCGCATAGTAGAAGCGCAGGTAGGTAGTGCAAATCACAAGCCAGCTCATAATTTGCGCGCAAGCAACGAGGTCCTGCAACCAGGTGAAAACGGCCTCGGCCGTAGAGCTGAGAGACATGTAGCCGAGTGCCATCCACACGCCAATTGCAAGAACGCCCATATACGGAACGCCCCAGCGATTTGTGCGTGCGAGGAACTTTGGGGCTTGGCCTTCACGGGCCAGACCGTAGAGGATTCTGGATCCGCTTAGAAGTGCTGTTTACCGGTTAGTTGAGGCGTCAAACCCGAGGAACTGGGGACGAACTGGAATTGCCTGAGCTCCAGGCACTACTGAGTACGATCGCGTTGATAATGTGAGGCACCACTTTCACACCTGCGCGTTGCGCCGCAATGAGGAACGGAGACTGGGCAGCGGTGCCCGTACTTCTCAGTAACATGGGGTCATTTGAAGGGACCAGCAAGGTGATCATGAAGACGGAGATGACTGGTTCGTGGTTAGCTCTTGAAGCTCACTACCATCATGGTGAGACAAACCATAAAATAGCAAAACTCGGATAAACACCCGCTTTGCGGCCCTGGGAATGTTCCGTCGTGGGGCATATGTTTCTGCCGCAGCCATGGAAATGGTCTCTACGGAAGAGTAGGCATATGCCGCATTGATAAAGACGGACCAAAATCCCATGAAATGACCTAACGGACCTGGAACATCGAGGTACTGCACAAAAGGTCCTGGGTTGTCCCAGTATCGGAAACCAATTGATTCATGATTGGGGCCACCACCGCAAGTGATCACAAGTCCCTATTCAGATTCGGTCAAACAGGACTGAGAAGATCAAGCTAGGGTTGATTCTCACCATAATATTCATGCCGACAATGAGACAAACTTTCAAAATTGCCAGAGTGAATTCGATTTCTCCGTAGATGCGCACCAAAAAGATGTTAGTCGCAAAAAGAATGGCGCTGAAGACGGTGACCCAAATTGCATTATTCAACGTAACCCAGAACTGTATGATCACCGATGCTGCAGATATCTCCGCCGGGATGGAGATGAGGTACTGATATGTAACATTCCATCCTTGCGCAAAGGAGAATGCCGGATCCACGAAATAAGCAGCGGGTCGAATGACGCCTCCGCTGAGAGGAACGAGTGCACTCAGCTCTCCGATAGATAGCGTGACGCCCGAAATCAGTATACCCATGATTGAATATCCCATGAAAATGCCCGCCGGTCCAGCATTTGCTAAGGCTCGGCCTGAGCCGAGAAATAATCCCGTTCCGATTGTACCTGCCAATGCGATCATCTGAATGTGTCGTTGTTTGAGACCCTGTCTGGAGTAATGCCGTGTTAGCGATAATCTAAGCAAACAATCCGATCACTTGGACTGTACCGCAACTCCTGCACCTCTGCAAGTTCGGGGGCCCCCGCTCCATCGGAATCTTTGAGATTATTGCCCTTTTCAGGATCATATTGGTCGACTTGAGGCGTTGTGGGTAATGTGTCTTCAATGCCATCTACCGTTTCCATCGCTGACCGCGCCATATTGAATAGATGAGAAATAAGAAATGACAGAAAATGTCTCTCACTGACGAGTTACCCCTTTACCCCTCATATACTCCGATCGACGCGATAGCAGCCCAGGATAAGATAAATCCACAGTAGCGTGGGGACCGCTGCAACGCTCCTATCGCATACGCGTGGGGGAAGACGGCCAGTTGCACCCGGTTCAGGTAATGTCACTTTTCTTATCTGACCCATACAATTCAAAGGACCGTGCCCTATCACAAACCCCTGATGGCCCCGCAGATCAAGCCTTTCATTTGCGGGGAAAGGGGGCTCGAGCCCGGATCTGGAGGATCCGAGGAAGCATCTATTACCTGAGGAAATCTACTCGTTCCAGCAATTAGAAACCGCGGAGATAAAGTTGCGTCACATGCTACTAAGGCGATTTTTGCTATGTGGACGGAGCTCATAGAGGCCCTGGGCGTGAAGCCGTACGCCATCGTCTCGTGGGGGCGAATGTTTAATCGAAAGACAACCGAACAAGTGAACGGCTACTTAAGATCTCTGGAATAATGCAACCGAGACAACGAAAATAACATCAGCTAGATGTTTATACCGGGCTGAAGGCGCCATCTAAGGTTGGGTAGCTAGACGGAAATCCTCGGGCCCAAAAGACCTTCACAGAAGGTGCAGGTGCTCATTTGAAGTAGATAAACAAGTAAGGATCTATCCTCCATGATTCGAATGGTCACCTGGAAAAGCAAGAGGCATAAAATCCTCCCTCTACATCCGTGAATACTCGCTAAAATTAATGACGGGTTTAAGTGGCTGTGGGCGCCGTGACTATGGGTGCTGTCTCTGGTCCAGAATAACCTGAAAGTGAATAGGGATAATAGCGTCGGTCATGATTAATATTTACGTATCATGAACAATGTTTTTGCTTTGGAATAACGTAGCGTTTGTCCTCTCAAGGAATGCAGGGTATATGAGAATGCTTCAGCGTGTCTATTCAGGCTTCATGGCGCTCTTTCCGTGTCCAGCCAGTCTGGAATTTGTTCAGCTCGAATCGAGGGAATATATGTGCTTCCGTGTTGAAAACGACGTCGGTGAGCGGGAGGTAATCCTTTGGAGAGAAGAGGAGGTATAAGTACTTCAAGGTCTCGGCCTGCGTGAGTGTAAGTCAGTAGAGTCAACACAGGGACACGAAGGGAACAATCGCCTTCTTACCAGCCAAAAACTCTCCATGTTGTCGCGCGATGGTGAAGGAACCTTGGTGACATCATTCAAAGACGTGTAGCCCTCGCCACTGGGGACAAGCATGTGCTTCTTGAATGATTTGAAAATCTCCCATCCCCATTCTCGGTAAATAGGGTCTTCTGTGACCCGAAATAGCAAGAAGAGACTCTCAACCGTTTCCGGGCGCTGCAAGTTATGCGCATCAAAGGGTTTGATCTTGATATCCTTTTTCCAAGATTCCAAATCATCGATGCTCTTCTTTCGCGATCTTGATCCAGGGTTGGGTTGGAGAGCAGCATCGTCGACTTCAAACCAAGCGATTTCAGGTGACAGGCCGGTTTCTGTCACGGCGTACATTGCCCAGCAAGTCTTTGTGAGCTCTCTTGCAATCTTCATCTGCTCTTCCTTTTGAGCATTCCAGGTAGGAAGCTTCCGTGCCTCGGCCACGGTCCTTCCCTCGGTTGCGGCGACTGCGATTGAACCTGGTAAGAAGCAAACGAGGTGGTCCATTTTTGGAGACAACTTCCCACCGATACCCTTCGGAAGCTCGGCGATGAATTGAAGATTGGAGTGTCTTGTGGTGGTAACCAGGTGCTTTTGGATACCAGCCAGAGCCTCCTCCCACATCTCGCTGTAAATTTGCTCTTGTCCGAATGTTTGCAAATATTGTTTCGCCAAGTATTCTGCATTTTCTCAGTTATCCCGCCTTTGAAGGGTACAGGGGCACGGTGTTTTACCGTAGTACGAGTCGCCGCGGCTTCCCAGGCGGATCTCCTTGAAGCGGAAGTTTCCCGTGTCAGGATGCACGAAGATGGGCAACAAGCCATCTGGCATACGCTGATCATCTACGACCTTCATAACATTTTCGGCCTTTTTCCAGTAGGTTGCATTGCCCGTGAGGTGGGCAAGGTACTTCATTTCCAACTGAAGAGTTGTGGCTTCGGCAGTCGACGAGGCACCGCCATCAGTATGAGATCGAAGACCTTCCCGGGTACCGATGTTCACACTGGCATAAGGGATTCCAGACTTGGAGTCATAAGCGCTGAGAAGACGATCTGCCAAATCGACGGCTTTCTCGAGGTAAATGTAGTCACGACGGGACGAAATATCGGGGAGTTGAGTCGATAAGTAGTGCGCGGACAATAGGCCACCCAGCATGCGAATTGTAGTCTCGAATGTGTTGACGTCTTGATCCTGGTCGTAGGTCAACTCCCGGTTGAGCCATTTCCGAGTATCGGAGAGTTGGGAAGTCAAGTTCATGATCATCAACGTGTCTAGACTATCGACGATGATCCACCCGAGCCCACTTGGACTCATTTGCTCTCCAATCTTGGTGATGGGATGAAAAATATCCTTCCCTAAACTCAGGAATTAGCTTTCCGCGGTAGAAATGTTTTATTTTGCCGTTATCGACATGTGGATATCCCAGTAATTGGACACGCGACAGGAGAGAAAGTCTCAACCTACCCCAGGCATATTTAGAGTACGCGTCCCAGCTTGATACAAACACATCCTTGACTTCTTCTCGGTGCTCTCCCCAATAGCTGTCTCGCGTCATGGGTCGGAAATAGCCGAGTGCATTTTCAACACTCGGATTGCCCAGGTAAAGCCCCGCCAACAAAGCAAAGACGCCGATCAACGCCGACATGAGAACCCATCTTGGGCCAAGCCAAGTCTGCCTTGGTCCATCGGAACCTTTAGAGGCCGTATTTTGAGGATGCCCAGGCTCTTCAAGGCCCCTTGAAGGCATCACGGTTGGAAAGATGAAGTCGACATCGAACGTGTCCACAACGGATGATTATCGGTGTACAGTCCAAAGAAAGGGAGGCGTGTGGGGGACAGGCGCGCTAAAAGTGGACCCTCCGCACCGCTAAACCTCCATTCCCGAAGTCCTACTATTGTATTTTCTGCGCTCGATACTATACTATACACAATAGTATAACCTTTCTAATAGTCATATTCCTTTTAAACTTTAGGAAGTTTTTATTAGGGTACTCCCCTATCTCTATCTTAGTTTTAGGCGTAATCTATCTAGTATTAGTGGTAGGAGGTTGTTCTAAAAATTTTAGTCAGTGTATGTGGCTTAGAGGGCTTAAAGATACTAGTGCAGTTAGTACTAGATATTATTCCAGTATAGTAACTAATCTAATATACTTTCTAGCTTAGTAAAGAGAAACTTAAATAGTAATAATGCTATAATAATAGGCAGTGCTATATTTATAGGCAGTGTAAGAGAGAGTTAGAAGGATAGTTAAAAGTGGTAAAAAAAGCGACAAAAAATTTGCTACACTAAACCTATCTAGGTATGGTGGCCAGAAAAATAAGGTGGGGAGGGGGCGTGGGAATAGCCAAGGGGGGGTGGATTTAACCTAACTTAGGGAAAAAAGGGGAAAAAAGATAGCATGTCCTGGTTTCGATCCAGGGTCCTATAGTAAGAATTAGTATAATTATTTCGGATATTTTGATGGTAGTGTTAATCGTACCTCCGGGTTATGAGCCCGGCGCACTTCCACTGTGCAAACATGCTGGGAATGGTGCTATTTTCAAGAACTTTAGTATCATCAGCTAAGACAAGAAGATGCGGACTGAGGATTCGATTTTTGGTGTTATAGGAAGCATCTCGTGGACCCAGCTATTCAGACAAGACAGCGACCACGCAAGAGAGGCGGAGAAAGAAAAAAAGAAGCTTGAGCAATTAAGACAAAGTAAGAAGCCCAAGATGAAGCTGAAAATTAAAACATGAAAAAAGTTCAAAAAAAAGGGGAGTGCACTCGGATCGAATCTCTGTCCACTGGGTGGCAGGCTCACTCGCCACTGTGATATTCTCTGGGCGCGAAGCACCTTGGCGTGCAATGATAGTTGATCAGACTACCAACTACACTTCCCAACTTCAGGAGGGCTGTGAGCCCTTATTCAAATCGATAGCGAGCTCAAAATTAGGATTCCTTGATTTTCATTGGTCTACTGTGTCAGATGCCGAAGAGGGCGTTCTTTCCTTGAGTGTTGAGCGCTACAACGTCATCCGCAGTCCGGTCAATTCAACCATCCAGCAACGGCACCCAGAAAAGCGAAGAAGTTATCAAGGAGAAGAAGTAAAGCGAGCAAAAAGGCGGCAAAGTAAGAAGTCTGACGGGCGAACAATAAAAAAAAGCCTCCCGGCTTTGGGGCCCTTGATGAGGCCCAATTCTGTCCTACATCTGCCATCCCGTGTTATTTTGGTTTCGGCCCTTCCCTTGCACTAGTATTTTCCATGCTGCTCCTTACCTTTGGGTATAATAATGGAGAAATTAGAATTCGAATACTAGAGACCAGGGCATTGAGGCTTTGCAAGTAAGTTTCAACGATGTTTCGTGCCCGGAGTCGAGCAGGTTCTCTCGGCGTTGTGCATCTGCACCAGTCATTGGGTGTTTGGTAACTCGACTGGGTGGCGGCTCCGCACTATTTGATGCAGTTTTTTGTCAAGATCTGCATAATGAATAGCCTTCTCGGACCAATTCTCGCTGTGCCACTAGGTTGAGTCCTCACAAAGTGGTATACTGAGAGAAAGATGGTACAATCAATGCTAAAACTCGTGAATTCCAATCACTACAACCACTATAGCTTCGAGATCGTGGGGCCCAGTTCTAATTGGATCTTTTTCCATGATAAAATCCCACGAAAAGCCGCCTCTTCCGGTTTACTATTGCTCTCACGCAAACGCCGATCAAATGTTTCCATGGATACCCAACCTTTGAATCCCTTCTCGATGATCCAAGCTCTCACAATCTCGGTGACGGGCAGGTATCCCCCCAAATGAGTTTCTAGAGGAAATACTCGCGCATGTTTTGACCATGTGAATTGCGGTGCTTCGCCTTCCAAATACCACGGATGAGAGTTGGAGAACGGAGGGTCGAACAGTTCCCCGTCGGACAGCTGCACATAGGAAATTTTGTCGATGGGGCACTTCTTGATGAAGCGGTGCAGTGATTCACGGAGCTTTTGGTCGGCACCAGAGAACTTCCCGGATACGGATAGGGCGTCGGCCCATAGCTTCGTGGCAATGTGGAAAGTGTCAAGACATAACCCAAAATTAGGTCGGTTGACTTCTTCGGCCAGACACAGGGCATCCTCCCAGGTAGAATAGTAGGTGCTCCACGACATGGGTTCAAATGCGATTGAAACAAGTGGTTGTTTGGAGCTCCCGAGGTCGGCGAGTTGCTGTAGCTCAGACACAACAACACTTCTATCGCCTATGGTGTCGGTTTTGAACTGAGCGGGGACCTGAAGATGCGGCGCCTGTAGAGCTCTGGCTATTTCCATCCAGTGGGCAGCTTTCTGCAATCGGCCACTTAGAGGCGAATTGTCTCCCTCGTAGTTCTCGAAGGGCGCAAGTGAGAGAATCTCCAACTTGTTCTCATCACAGAGTGATTTGATCTTCTTAGCGCCTTCAAGTATTGACATGCTCTTTGATTTTGAGTACGCTTCCAGATCCGAGAATACCACTTCGATTCCATCATAGCCAGCCCGAGCAGCGACTGCGATTTTGTGATCTAAGGCGTGGGAAGGGTGTTGGCCCAGAGAGATGGTGGCTATGGCCAACTTATTGGCCAACATTATACGATAGTTGAGACCCAAAGTGATGCAAAGAATTGTTTCTGTTGCGATAAACAATATGGGGTTTGGTTGTCTGAAATATTCTTCTCCCGGAATTCGAAGTCCGTTCTCCGCACTTTCTCCCCACACTCGTAAATCGAACTCCGAACGCATATCGCGGGGATAGTTTACATCCGATAGCCCGCAATAGTATCTCAAATATTACGCCAGATGCTGGTCCTAGGGGGTTTGCGACCTTAGGGCCATGTAGACGTATGTAAGGCACCAAACACGGTTTCTCGTATTTTTCTACCTCTGCCTCCAGGGCTGTAGGTATTGCAAGCTTGGAACGGGCGACGTTGTTACTATTATCAGGGCCCACGTTATATATCCTCCTCTGTAATGTATTCTGCCTCCTGCTCGACCCTCTGCCGCTTCTGACCTTGACGTCCCTACTCTACTGTAGGATCTTAGTCTCCGTTCCGCGCGTGATTTCTGGGTGTAGCTTGTATGACGACAGACACTATCATATCTCTGGCTTCCACGCTCCCTTTAAAGATGATTTTCATACTGTTAGGTCGGACACTTCTTCATTTCCTGCCGGGCTTCTCATAACATGCTCGCAAAGCTGAGCCGTTCCAGAAACTCCAGGCGGTGACGATGGGCCGACGTTGGAACTGAAGGTTGAGGGAGATTTTCAAGCATCCGGTTTTGATCACAGGTAATCAATGACTGGATAAGCCATTCTCAACTACCCGAACGGTGGTTCGCACATCGATGACTGCGAAGCCGGGGAACTCCACAAACATGCAAAGAATACCCGAATACGCCATGCACTCCACTCTCCACCTGGGATCATCGACCTCTCAGGTCCTCGCGACCCGGTTATGAAATCTGGTCGAATCAGACTGCAAGGTGCCTGACACGCTCGATCATAGCGTCACCGATTGTCTGGTCTTCGAATAAGGTGGCGCCAATGGTGCTCAGCTCTTGGCGATCGCCCGCAGATCGGCGATGAGGGGCAGTGGCTGAGCTCTCTCCGTATTTCTCATCGTCCCATTGTGTTCTTCTTCCATCTTAGCTTCCCCAAGCTGCACCTCACATCGCCCACCATGGTAGCCAAAAAAATGACTATCCGTAACAACACGGACACCCCAATCAACCTGAAGCGCCTCGAGCGCTTCAGGCCCCCGGGGCAAAGCGTTGGAACCGACGACATCACCTCGCTGGCGAAGAACTTCACTCGGGTCTTGACCAACCAGACACGCAGCGCAGCCCCCATCGCGACCCTCAGCCAGGCTGACAGGCCGTTCGATGAGCGGAAGGAGCTAGGCATCCACATTGAGCCTTTCACCACCAAGGAAACCGGCCTGGATTTCTTCGTGGAGTCCGACAAGGAGCGCCTGCGCCTGGTCTTTGGGGCCGAAGGCCAAGAACACACCATCCAGGTGCCAATCCCTACCAGCGAGACGGCAACCATGAAGACCGTCGACAACCCCAAGCATCGATTCACCGGTGTGTGGGTGAAGCCTGAATCCTTCCTGGCAATCTACTCGTCAGCCAACCTGCACGCCTGGATGCGCGAACTGCGTGATGACACTCTCCTGTCTTCACTATCAATCCCTGGTACCCACAACTCGCCAACATGTCATCTCGCGCCGCCCTCGGTTCGCTGCCAAGCCGTCAGCCCGCGCGAGCAGCTTCAGAACGGCGTGCGCTTCTTCGACATCCGTGTCCAGCCACAGTACCCGCAGGATTTGAAGGAGGAACTTATCCTCGTCCACAGCGTATTCCCCATTTCTCTGACCGGGAACAAATACTTCCGCGACCTGATGAAGGAGATCAACGATTTCCTAGATAAGAACCCGTCCGAGACGCTGATCATCTCTCTTAAGCGTGAAGGACCTGGCGATGCAAAGGACGAACAGCTCGCCCACATCCTGAACAGGCACTATGCCAAGGACGACAACCAGCGCTGGTGGACTCGGCCCAAGATCCCGACTCTGGGCGAAGCCCGCGGCAAGGTGATCCTGCTCCGCCGCTTCAACATTCCCGAGGACCTGCAGAAGAAGCACGACGGCCACGGATGGGGTATCGACGGTGCCGCGTGGGCCGACAACACGGCCAACGCCAACTGCCCCAGCGGCCAACTGTGCATCCAGGACTTCTACGAGGTGCAGGAGTCGACCAACATCGAGAAGAAGATCCAATACGTCAAGGACCACATCGATCGCGCTAGCAAGTCTCGCTATCCGTTTGGTGAACATCCGGGCCCGCATCCCTTCTACATTAACTTCCTGAGTGCCAGCAACTTCTGGAAGACTAATACCTGGCCCGAGAAGATTGCGGCCAAGGTCAACCCTGCTGCTGTAGACTACATTTGTCGCCGGCACAAAAATGATGACGGTGATTCTTCCACTGGTATCTTGGTTACTGACTGGGTTGGACTGGACGGTGACTGGGATCTTGTGCGCTGCATTGTCGGTATGAACGCTAAGCTGCGCTTGCGACAGAACTAGATTTATGCGCGGTATAGAAGGAGGCCCTGTGATTTAATCCCATCAGGCCATACAACATACATTTCAATTGACGCCATGCCATGTAACTGGAGTTCAAGATTTTCATCTTCATGACCTGCTGGTCTACGTAACTAGAATTTGAGGGTGCGACGTTCACCACTACAAGGAAGCTAAGAATCAAGGGGACAGTCTCGTATTTGAGATTTTTCATGGCTGACGCATGGTTTATTCGTTGTCAACGAACTTATAGGAGGGTAAGGATGCAGAGGGTTACCAAGTTTTGTGAACTGCTTTGAGAAGTTAACAAACCTGAACTTCGGGGGAACGGTATGGAGAACCATATGGAGCGACATGAGCCCACGGTATATTGGCTACTTCGAGAATACGATAGTGGAGGCTGTGCTCTGTTTGGATAGCTGGTCGGAGGACCCATTTCCGCACAAGTTTCCTTTAACGAGAATTAACTCGAGAATTAACTCGCCCATACTAAGATGCTGGTCAGCTTGCTTCCAAAGGTTGTCTCGTTTCGGAGAGAGGCTTATTTCAAAAGAGGGCTCATTCGGACCATCGGATACACCCAATGTGATCGACACACTCCGTAGGTGCCAAACCTAATTGCGTAGAAGCTGTGTACCGGTGTTTCTCGTTAGCTGATTATGTGCTTTTCACTGTTCAGTCCAAAAATGGGAAGAGGCTCCTGCTGACGCCTCTATCATGGATCATATACTGCACGAAGTAGTTTTTCCGACAACGATGATGACACTAATATGCCGGATTTTGGTGTTCGGTAGAGAATTCAATCCTAATGGAGATTTTGAGAGAATAAAAGGCCTAGAACAAGAAATCCATTCACGTTATAGATCGAAAGTATTGCAAAAAATTTATTGCATGGTGTACATCCTATACAAAAACAAAGCTTGGGTCCCTTGGGATGCAAAAAAAAAACAATATGACCTATTATACAAGAATGTGGGCGTGGCCATGCGTCTAGGACGCTTCGCTCTTCTCGCCCTCGCCCTTCTGCTCGTCCTCCAGAACGCTTCTCCGGCTCTCCATGGTGAAGTAGAGGCTCTTGCCAGCTCCCTCCAAGGTGCTGGTAACACTGGAACCCATGCTCTGCAAAGCCATGACGAGCTGGGAGCGGAGGCCATCCATGCCACCCTCGATGCTGCCAACCCATTTGGTCTCGGCGATGTCGAACACCTTGCCGTCGACACGAGCACCCAGAAGGTTCAGCTTCTGCAGACCGAGCTGCACAGTGGCGTCGTGGTAGTCCGGGTTGCCCTTGCGGGTAGGTGCAGGGAATCCGGCTTCCTTGGGCGTGAGAATGGAGAGAGCGGCCTTCATGTGTTCTGGAGAGACGACGGGGATGGAGAGGACGGCCACGGGGCCAACGAGGAGTTCGGTGAGCTCGTGCTTGCCCTTCATGTTTTTCACCGCGACGTGAGCAGCGCGAGACAAGTCGTGGGTCAGGGCAGGGTCATCCCTGGAGCCGGAAATAGCAGGCAATTCGGCGGAAGTCTGGGTAACGGGGTCGATGGCACTTGGAGGGTTGCCGGATGCCAGCGCGGCCTCGCTAGGCCGGAAGTATTCGACGATGCGCACGGCCACCTCCAAGATGCTGGTTTGGACAGTTTGCAACTTGATATAGGGAGCCAGCCCCGGGGATGTCCGGCCCTCCGCAGCAATCTTTTCATCGACCTTCCGCAAGGCCTTGGCCAACTCTCGTCGAATGGCAGCCCATTCCGTGGACTTCAAGTTGTTGTGTTGGAAAAGCACCATAAGAGGGGAGGTGCGGAGGAGGGAGGTGTATTGCCGCAGGAGTTGGGACCGGCGATATTCAGGGCTTCGATGCGATGGAGGCTGAGCGGGAGGAGTACGCGCAATTGGGGCTGGCGAGCGTGTCATGCGCTCAATTGGTGCAGCTGGTGTGACTGCTGGGGCCGCAGCGGTGCTAGCAGCCCTAGCGATTCGAAGTTCATATGGGCAACGCAGGGCCTGTCGCCGGAGCGACGAAACGGGTACCCGCGGTGGCATTGCGGAGGGGATTGAGAGGTGGACGAGGAACAATGATGGAGCGGATCCAAAGAGGCCTTCGTCCGGGAGATATTTTTTGGCGCCCAAAGAGGGAAAGTGCCAACTCGGGCGGTGAGATTGATTCTGCCGGCGATTCACACGATGAGGGGCCTTTTGACTCATGCCGACAGCTACTCTCTTTTGCTGGTTTTTATACACGCCATTGGACTGTTTCCAAGCTATTAGAGACACTCAATTGTCTCCGCATATAGCATGGCTTCTTCCCCTAAGCACGAGAAGCCGGAGATTGTCTCCATCTCCCCTCTGCTCAAACGTTTGGCCTACCCCGCTACCGCTGACATTCAAGTCAGTGCGGAGGATATTGCTTCTGCTTTTGCTTTGATCTTCGAGGATTGCCTGTCAGATATTCAGACAGCGGCTTTGTTGACCCTTCTCCACTCCACTGGAAAGGACAAAGATGCTGCAGTGATTGCGAAATGCTCTCACCGGATGCGCGAGGCTGCTACTCAGATCGACAAAGCTTCCCTGAAGAAAGTTGTGAAAGCCCGTGGCAAGCGCGAGGGTAACTATAACGGTGGACTGGTGAGAAAAGCCCCTTTGATCTCATGTCTGTACCTAGACTCACCGGACTCAATTCCTAGTGCGATATTGTCGGAACCGGCGGAGACTCACATTCAACCTTCAACGTCTCGACTACCTCGTCAATCATTGCTTCGCCATTCTTGATGACCGCAAAGCATGGGAACCGCGCCCAGACGTCTTTCTCTGGATCCGCAGACGTCCTCAATGCCGTTCAGCCCGTTCCCCCAAACATCTCCGCCGTGAACGCATCCAACGTGGCCAAGGTGTACGAGGAGACAAACTATGCATTCCTTTTCGCGCCGAACTTCCACCCCGGCATGATGTATGCCAACCCCGTCCGCCGGAGTCTTGGTCTCCGAACAATTTTCAACCTGATGGGCCCTCTGGCCAACCCCGTTGAGTGGGCCATCGAAGCCCGTCTTGTGGGCGTGGCTTACCAGAGCCTTGGACCCGTCTTTGTTGATGCGCTCCGACAGGCCGGTGCCAAGAAGGCGCTCGTTGTCTGCGGTGAGGAGGATATGGATGAGATCAGCTGTGCTGGAAAGACCAACTGCTGGAGACTGTCCGAGTACCCTAACCCGGCATACAAGGAGTCAAAAGATCAAGACGGTGACTCAGATGAAGACGAGGAGAACCCTCGGACGCTAGTCAAGCTTGATATCTTCCAACTTCACCCCTCTGACTTCGGTGTACCCACCCACCCGCTCAGCGAGGTCTACGGACGCAAGATGCCCAAGGATAACGCAGCCAAGCTGATGAGCATTCTGCGAAATGAGCTACCCCGCGATGATCCCATTTTGGAGTTCGTTCTCATGAACGTCGCTGCTTTGCTCGTCACCTCCGGTGTCTGTGAGGCAGAAACCAGTAACATGGGCCCGGGAGACGATGGCAAGGTTATCACCGAGCGTGGCCCCGGCGGTGGCCGCTGGAAGGAAGGTATGCGTCGGGCACGCTGGGCAATTGAGAGTGGCTCAGCTCTGAAGAGCTTCGAGCAGTTCATCGAGGTCACCAACAGGCTTCAGTAATCTTATTGGATCGTGCATTTTGGAGTAGTTGATCTATCTCCATGAAGGGCTCGAGTGACCTGGCATTTCGTTCTACAGTTTGTTATTATTTTCGGGTTGATGTCGATGTTGATGTACATTCATAATATCTCTCGGGTTTCTCACTTGGTGGATGTGGGTTTGAACTTGCCCGTTGGGTGTTGGAGCGAAATCAAAAAAGCCATTTGAAAGAGAACTTGATATCTAAGATGGGCATGCACACTGGTCTCTCATACTTGTTGAGCCCTGCCAGGCCTACCTCAGCCACGATATCAAATCTCACGTATTGTATGTATTCCATAAATCTTATTCTGCATTTGTACTCCAGAAGCGCCGCTCGATGCATTGTTCGTCAGAGCATAAGTAAAATCAAAAGCGAAAGCCCAATCCCATCAACTCCTCCGCGCCCAGACCTTGTCTGGACAGGCATTTCCAGTCAACTTCGCTTCCTTTCACCGGGCTTCGAACTGAACCATGCTGTACAAAGAAAGAGAAAATTTCAGTCCAGATGTCAAAGAATAGCCGGTTGGAGATTCTTACCGCTTGGTCCGCTCCTTGTACAGCACACGGTGACCGCAGTCCTTGCAGCGGATCTGGTCGCCGCGCTTCAAGGGAACACGCGCGGAGCACTCGCCGCAGAGGTAGACGACCGAGGGGCTGTCGACGGCCATGGAGTTGAACCCGCTGCCTTCGTTGCCGAAGGCGTTCTGGGTGCCCATCGAGGGGACCTGGTAGGCTTCACGAGACATGTTTGGTCGGTATGTGGTTGTGCGGCTTTGCGCGAGGCGGAATATGCGGGTCTGGCCGACGGAGATTTGGAGATGGGAGGTTGGCTGGTGACTTATTGGAGTCGGCGAGATTCTTTTTCTTTCGCGGCGGCCCGATCTAGGGTGCTTACTAATCGGGTCCGGCCCAGATGAGTCAGCATCAGGTCGACTGCCTATTTGAGAAGTACACCTTGCTTCCAGTTAGCTTCTATTCTTCTTGGCCATCAATTCGAGGGTGGTTTGTTCTCAAATGTTGAGCCAATATTTCCTTGGTACTCTATAGTAAAATTGCCGAATACACAACGCCGCCAGCCACGAATGACCCTGAACAGTCAGAGATGAGTCGTCTGGTATCTCCCACACTGATATGCAATTGAAACAGATAACATCCCTGCGCCATGCAATGAATAAGAGCCAGCCAAATGATTATATACACGGATAATTTTTACCATCCGCCTCCGATCTTTCCAGCAAGCTCGACCACATTGGCCGTCTCGTTCGTCGAAACCTGCTCCTTGCCAACATCACTCTCAACCTTTCGGTATGTTGTATATACCAGCTTGTCAAGCGAAATTCCCATAAATTCAGACCAGAGAGCTAAACCCTGGTGGATCTGAGCCTCTTTGTCTGCAATTGACAGCGGCTGAGAAGGATGGTCTCGCTCGATCTCCGAGTCGGATTCCATCGAGAAGTATGCCTCATCCACGCGTGCAAGCCAGGCGCGCTGCTCGTGAGGTGAGGGCTTAGTCGAAGTTTCTGGAGCATCTGCCATCGGAACATCCTCTGAAGGATTGATGGCCTCTCTGGCATCTTCTACCCGAATTTGTCCACCGCCGTTGGTGCAGCCGCCTGGGCAAGCCATGACTTCAACATAGGCATAATCCGAGCCTGAAGTTCCAGAGACCGCGTTGCGAGACATGGGCTGACGTCGTCCAGCAACCACGGGCTTTGCACCGGGCATTCTGGACGCACGAGCGGGCTTCAACTTACGAACGAGGTTCTGGATATTTCGGAAGCCATAGTATCGAGCAGCCTTCATGATGGGTTGTCCCTCTGGGGTTGTGAGCACATACTCAACGACATCAGCGTTACGCCCGCGATTCGTCACCAGCTGGCTACCCGGATTGCGAGCTTGGAAGGACGTGAGCACATGGTGCAAGTAGCCCCCGGAAGTACCTGTTTCCAGGGACTGCTGAGCGGGCGTCCGTTTGAATGAGATGAAGGAATCAAGAGTCTTTTCAGGGAAAGACGGGGTATAGAGCGACGAAAGCGGTTGCAGAGGGAGGTTCGGCAATGAGAACCCTCGGGCAGCGGCTAGAGAAAGAAGTTCGCGAGTTGTGATTACACAATCCACGTCACGAACGGGCTGATGCGGTTCAGAGCCATTTTGGAAATCCCCCTCTCGCCATGAAACGTCGGTAAGCTCCTCTCGACTGGCCTCTAGCTTCTTGTCGAAACATGGCATGAGAGCCAAGTGCCAGATGCGAGAAGCTGGGATTCCAAGAGATTTGCTCAGGACCGTTTTGAGAAATGTTCCGGACAAGGCCTGCGGAGACTTGAGGCGAGATAGATGCGGAAGCACAAATGGATGTGTCTTCTCAGCATAACAGATCCACCCAGGGCACGCAGAAGACAGGATAGGTCGCTTGGGGAGGGCATTTTCAGCACCGGACGGGCCGTTTGCAGCAAGCTCAGAGCTGAGCGACTCCGAGACTTCATCGGCAGTGAGAACGAGGACGGCTTCACGCATGACATTTGTGTCCACGACCCACGTGAAGCCACTGCCGTGTTTTCCGCCACCTCGCAGCCCCTGCGGGCCACATAGGAACTGATCGATCATGTACCCCGCTTCTTTCTCCGAGATGCCATAGGTTGCAGCCAAGCTCGCCCTGACTTGCGGGCTCACGCTGGCAACGAATATCCTGCCCTCTCCGGTGACTTCAGCACTCCCAGTTGCCTCATCGTGCGTGTGTGCCAAGGGGATTTCGGGGTGGGCATCGAGGGTGTTGAGGACCTCTGTGTGGGACTGCAAAGATATCAACACGGCTTCTGCGGATGTCACACAGCCCGAGCAAGCAAGACAGTCTGTCAAGGAAATCTGCGCTGGTGGAAGATTCTCGGGCTGGACTTTGTCCTCCGTTGTTACTTCGTAGGGGTTCTAAGAATAGAGATTAATCCAAGGTTCTGTGAAAGACCGCAAGCCATAGGAAAGCCTACCTCTGTATCCTTTGTGCTCTTTTGTGGAAGAGTCTCCACGGGCTTAATACACGCGACTCCAGGCGAAATGAAATCATTCAAGTCGTCTGCCGACAAGATCGCGCTCATGGTGGCGGGACACCGCTTCTGGTCTTTTCAAGTGAGGGGGCCCCGCGCCAGGATAAAAGTCGAACAAGAGTCAGATATACCGCACGTGTCTCTCGTACAAAGGACGAGGGGTACTCGAGTAGGGATTAAAAAGAACCAAGGCTTGAAGAAACAAGAAAGAACCAGCCAACATGGCAGCTTTGTCATCGCGTGGCGACATCGGCGCGATAAGGGCTCACCGCCCTAGCCGGCAATCGCGCGATGTGATTGGCTGCCAGTGATCTATTCACGTCTTTTGTTCGTTCTATTCTCTCTCGTCTTTGATCTTTCACTTCGTTCACTCCTTTCACTTCGGATCCACACATAAGCTAGCTCCCTCCTAGTCATTGAGAGCCGGCGTCTCGCAATATTGATATATAGTAGCATTCATTGGAAAAAGACGCAATTCTGACGACAACAATATCTCCGTCAATTTATCTGACGACACGCGAGACAGAACCTCCGTCTTCCTCTCATTTAATCCCGTTGCGAAGATGCCGCCGACCACTGGCAGGAGCGATGTCGCGCGGAAGAAGCGATGCGAAGTTGCTAAGCAGACTGAAGAACAAGCCCGAATAGTCAAAGCCGAGGTAATCGAAAAGTATCCTCAGAACGCATATGTTGTCGAGCCCAAGAACAGTATTCCTCTCAGGCGGGATATGCCTTACCACCCAAAGATCCAGGGGACCAAAGTAAGGGTCATCAATTGCGATACTCTCGACGCTGCCATGCTTCTGTCGAATGCACGAGACCTGCTCGAAAGCAAGGAAGATAGGAACGTCTTTGTATTGAACTTCGCCAATGCCCATACACCCGGAGGAGGCTGGAAGAACGGATTCAGAGCTCAGGAAGAGCAGCTATGTTACCGAACCACGCTCACCGAAACACTGGAGCCTCGCTTTTATCCGATGAACGAACTTGAATGCATTTACTCACTCAACGTCGTCATCTTTCGAGAGAACGAGTATAAGGGATATTCATACATGTGGTGCAAGAAGGCTTATCGTCTCCCCGTGGTTTCAGTTTGCAGCATGGCAGCGACCAGCGGTCCCGGTGTCGACAAATCTATGATCCCTCCCCAATACAAGGATGAGACTGAACGAAGTATCATGAAGGACAAGATGCGCGTGGTTCTTCGCTGTGCGGGCCACCAGTACCATAAGCAACTTGTTCTCGGCGCTATCGGATGTGGAGCATTTGGGCATCCCCCACACGAGGTCGCAGAATGCTGGAAGACGGTGCTACAGGAGAAGGAGTTCGAGGGATGGTTTGAGATGGTGGTGTTCGCAGTCCACGACACTGGTGAAAACTTTACCATATTCAAGGGAGTTCTGCACGATCTCAAGATTCCGACTCTGTAAGACTTGATCTACAGCCCTGTTACCTCGTGTACAAAACGTTCTGAACGATAGATTATACATGCATAATCATCTCCGATCCAACTTAGTTCTTTGAACGTGTAGACCGACGCCTGCCAACATTGACCTCCTTCTCTTCGTCCTCTTCCTTCTTGACACTTGGGTTGCTCTTGCGTTTCGACCCACGGCTCTTGGACTCGGTTATTTCTTCGGCATCCGAATCATCTTCCTGCTTCGTATCACGCTTTCGTTTCGAAGACGCGCCATTGGCATCTTCGTCAATCTCCTTCGCAACAGCGCCGGTCTTCTTCTGGACCGTCGGAACGACGGCACTCGTACGGCCACCAACAGTAAGGAACGTGATCTTGTCTCCATTAGGAAGTGCAGATGACTGGTTTTTCTTGCCCTTGCTCCAGCGATGCTTGAAAAGCCAGTGCTCAGGAAACTTCTCCGAGTCTGCCAAGACGTCGATGGAAGTGGAGCAGACATAGTGAATCGATGTATTGAGTTCCTTAATTTGGTCATCGGACAACGTGTTGCTGTATTGCTCCGGGTGGATTTTGGCATGGTACAGGATCTCATCTCTGAAAAAACATGTCAGTGTACATTCAGACTCAACCGCCGTGGGCCAAGACTTACCCCATCCAATTACCAATACCACTGATGTTCGCCTGGTCAAGGAGAAGAGCCTTGATGGGAACCTTCTTACTCTTCAGCTTCTGCATCAACCACGATTCTGTCACGATATCTTTATCTGCGACCGGGTCTGGCCCGTTCTCCTTGAGAGGAGTGTGTTTGCGAATATCATCGGCGGGACAATCCACCAAGCGGATGCGGCTCAATCGACGGGGGTCCACAAACGCAGCCTCGGTCTTAGACTCATCGCTGGTCTCAAGTATGAATTTCCAGTACTTTGGAGGCCACTCCCTATCCGCAGGCTTGTCCGAGCGATAGTAGTATGTATCGGCGTCCTTGATCTTCAGCCATCCCGCCATTCCAAAGTGCATCACCGCGTGTGGAGGTGAAGACATCGTGATCCAGAAGTATTTTCCTTGTTGGCCCGCGCCGACAATCTTCTTGCCAGTCATCGCCTTCTGAAACTCGGCTGCGCTGGTCCCAGCTTTGCCGTATACAACGTCATCGTGCTGCGCTTGGACTTTGGACAGGGCTTTCCCCACCAGGTGCTGGCGGATAAAATGCACAATGCGTGACACCTCTGCAAGCTCGGGCATATTGATAGGGATATCCAAACGATGCAATAAACAGAAGTATCAATCGGGTCAGAATGTATGTACGATCGTAAAGGGTCAGATTCCGAGGTCGACGCGACGATCTGCGGAACGCGCCATCACGTGACCTTAATTGCAATTTACTTGGATGTACCTTACGGTATTTTGGCGAATTTTCGTGTCGTGCAGATGATCTACCTTGGGTCAAAATTGCTCGGATGTTGATGTTGTCTCGGCCATGTACTAAGAACTCGCCCTCGCTTAGTACTTATGTCCAAGTAGTGTCCCCCTTCCGGTGGGGCTAATAATCTCCAGATACACCGCGCTTCAGCCAATCTCGTGTTTTCTCGGCGCTATTGCCGATTATACGTACAAGGAACTGTGTATGCTTGTCATCAGTATAAGTCTACTTCAAATGGAAGATATCGCTGGATATTACGTTCTTCGATTCTGACCCCAGGATTCAATGAGCCTATGTACATCGGTGACGCGCGGAATAGATTCTTGTCAGCTCAAGGCAGGTCAACAGGTACCATTGTGGAGTTTCTCAAGCCGGTACCGTTCAATGCAACGGCTTCGGCAAATACAGGGGAGTAGAATTGAGAGGTTGTGAAGGTGGTCTGGAAGCCTTGCCGAGCCACAGAACCTATATGTACCAACGGATCAGATTCAGACGTGTATCCGTAGAAATTCCAGCTGCTGTACTCTGTAGCTCCGTTCCAACTTGCAGAAAGTGTGACAGCGGAACTCGGGGAAGAGGCTTGTGCAAAGGCAGTAGGGGATTCAGACGGTGTTGCACTCCAGTTCGACTTGAACGCGCGATAATTGAAAGCATTATCGTCTTTCACGGTGGCAAAATAGATCAGTGACCCATCTGCAGTATGTTCAGAAACAGATGGGTTTTGACCCCATCCAATGAACACGTTTCCATTGTGTAAGATCTGGGTGTTTCCTTGGCTGGTAGAAAGTAATCCCGTTCCCGGGGCCTCAAATCGGGTGAGGATGTTTGATGTATTCGTTCGGTGGTCAAGAGCCACGATCATCCCGGCCGATGTAAGTGAAGTGGTTCGATTACCGTCACTTCCGTTATCAAACAGGGACAGAATGGTGTGGGTGTCATTCTCTTCGCGGAATCGTGCATCATGTTGCGACGAGAAGTTATAATCCGTTAGTGTGAAGGAAGATTCCTTCCCACCCAGTCGCCAGATCACAGATCCATCCTTGCCCGAAATCTTGTATATGGTGCTGGTATGTCTCGAAGAAATAAGATAGTCACCGTTAGCGGACTTATCCACCGAGTTGATGTGAAAATAGTCCCAAGCCGTGGTATTACTCAGGCCGTCCCCCGCGACTACGTTCGATTGAGGGAGAGTATAGGTTTCCACTAGAGGAACGTGGTCCAGTGAGCTCCACTGGAAAAGCACCTCTCCACTAGTGATGTTGATCTCTTGAAAAATTCCGTCCATAAGCCATCCATTTCCAGCAGGTATGCCATAGTATGATAGATCATACTGCTGCGGATGGTAGACTGTAATCAGCATACGGTCCTCGTCAATAATTTTCAGCTCGTGCAGGTCACTTGGTTCTAGGCCTCCGCCGCTCTGTACAGTTGCGACAGGCTTATATTCACTGTCCAGGATCAGATTAACGCCCTGGCCGTATCCTCCAAGTAGAGCCCCTTTGAAGAAACAGAGGTGATCAGAGCCTGCAAATGAACAGACATGGAGATCATGGGAAACCTCTTCGGTTGAGCCATTGGAGCCACTCCAAACGAGCTCCTGTATCTTGTCAGCGGAGGTTCTTTGCATGCTGTATAAGGCTTCCAAACTCACCCCGCTCGCGTCATAGATATATGGGCCTGGAAGCTTATTTTGAAAAGGTGCCAAGAATATAAAGCCAGGAGTAACACTGTGCTCGTTGTTGATGGTCACATCGAGCAATGGGGCTTGAATGTTCGGTGGCTATGGCGAGAACGCTCAGTGAGAATTTCTCACAAGACATGGGGTTAGTAGTTACTGACAGATTGGAAAGATTTCCATGTTCCATCATCCGCAGCACAAGGGACTGTGAAAACCAGTCCCAAGACAATGGCACTGGTGAAGATGAAAATGCGGTGGCCTTCGAATTTCATGGTGAGCTTACAGTAAACTCTTCGATTTGAGACTAGACACTCACTGGCGGCACCTTCAGTGTGAATATGTACCTAAATGTATATCGAATCTGTTCCATTCGGTATGACGCATGACGTCAAGAGTAGATTCAGCTCGTCTGAAGTCAACCATCCATCTCGAACACGAACAGTAAGAAGAGGTGAGCCAGCAATTAAGAAAGAATAAATCCACGGCTCTCGCAAGCTGGAAATGGTGGGGTAAGATATGAATGGCTCGGAAGCTCCGGAATATCACAAACGGATGGGTCCCACAGTGGTGAACGGGCACAACCTAGAGGTCGGGCACTTGTTCTTTGGTACAAAACGTGCACGGGATCTACCCCGCAATAGGTTAACAAATAAAAAGCTCGGGAGAGACTTTTTGGCACGCAATTGACTATATACACGCCTCTCCACATATCGAGTCGCATGTTCATCAGTGGCTTGGATCTCCGAAGAAAAACTTTCGACTTTTATGGGTATCTCCGGGATGGGTCTTGACGTTGCGAGAAGACTAACTTTGCACTTTTCCTGGAAGTTGAGCATGTGTGACAACACCATGTCCCTTGTGCCGTCCGAGTCCGAGCATTCGTCCAATGCATCGATCACAAGGAAAACTCGAAAATAAGAATTAGCGGCTGAAAGAAGCAATTTGGAAAGCCGATCCCGCTGCGGTCTTGATCGATTCCGTTGACAAGATCCGTAAAGTAGTACTCATTTAGATCGTCTGGGATAAAATGCAATGCCTGAACCAACTGTTTCAAAACGCTTGCGAGTATACCGGTTAGCTTCTGCTCATATTGTTGCTGATAGTTGCAGAAGATATATGCATTCCGATATCCTATTCAATGCCAAAGTTTTCTTGAATATGGTTGATGACCATAGATGAAAGCATTGTCTTTCCTGCTCCCGGGATACCAGGATAGGAGAGAACACTTTTCTTCCTCACCCATTCAGAAAATTCTACTACATCCAATAGCCACGTTCCGGTTACTTCCTATTTTGCATTAGAAAGTCGGCATATAAAAATCGAATAATTAGCTGACAAATTCCCAGGTTTTCTGTCGCTACGTATTATCACTCCTTCCAATCATCGTTTTGATTCTAGGATCGTTAACAGAAGCTAGACCTTGCCTCTACCATCAGCCATTGCATTATGCTAGGTTTTATTTCGATTAATTCACTTACCAATTAACTTATCAATTAGCATATAGAAGAACAATTGCCTAGCATAGGCAGCCGCAGCAGCCACGGTGAAGCCATGCCACTGGTAATCCTTGTGCGAGTCGCAGTAATGGATGACAAGACATAGGAAGTCGCTTAATGCACCTGCACCTTCCATTTCGAAACACAGAAGTCCATACCCTTGCCCTAAAAGGTCTCGCCTCACCGCATCCTTGAGTACGAGCTCCCTAGAAGCGATCGTGCCTCGATGCACGGTAATCAACTGATCTGTATAATTCATTTAATTCATTCAGCATTCATCCCTACCTATCCGTTAAGCTGGCTCATATTGGCCCGCCTCGTACAGCGCCCTGGGACGGAGATGCACTGAAGACTCATGAGATACCCACCTTCCAGCCCACCGATCATAAACCTGGGTAATTTAGATAACTCGGATCAAATGACTCGTTAATCCGTTAACGTTTAGGAACTAGTTAAATTCAGCCTTTCCCATGCAGCCTCGGGCGCCAGCTTGAATGGGATTACTCATCCTAACGGCACTAGTCCCGATGGGGAGAGTTATGCGTTCACTGCTGCCGCGAGTTCGACCAAGATAACTTCACAAGCTCTTTTCGCCCGCTTGAACCGCTCTTGTTGCGTCGCAATAAAGCTGCCTACTGAGATCTGAGTTTCCGTGTCGACACCGCACTTCCCCTGATAGCATCCCACTGCTCGTGTCATTAAGACCTACCGCCGATAGCCCCAGTCATCCGTGTCTCCACCCAAGCTGGATTGGTTCTGGGCATCGACGGCAAATCGAAGTTCGGGGGAGCCAGCCAACAAGAGAATGTCACAGGCCTCATCCACGGAGGCTCCGGCGCTGACTCCTCAGTTCTGCTTCGACGAAAAACTGCTTCAGGGTTCGTTGAATTGCACAATCTTTCCCTTGGGACTGCTTCCGAACTGACCATGACGCCTACTCCAGATTTCCTCCGCCTCTCCCGATCTACCATCGATGATTCGATCGCGCAAAACCTCAATGCATTAGTAACGCCTGCTCAGCGGGGATTCGACCCGTCGTCCACTGCCATGCGGCAGACCGGCTCCAGAGCTCGGGAAGCAATCGACCCGAGTGCGTGCCAGGGCTTCAAGGATAATGTTCTCTTTCCATCATGGCAGACTCGCTCGGATGTCTTGAACTACTGTGCCGGTGTTGCAACGAGTCCCGATCCCGAGGACCCGGACCTGATTCTACGAGAGACGGAATCCGCCAGAGACCGAGAACGGGTGGTCAATGAACGACTGGACCCTTATTCAGCTCGCTTTTTCCCTCGAGAAGCTCGGACCGAGTCGCTGGCCAACGTGGTTCGCAACCAGCGCACCGTGGAAGAGATTATTCGGGCTCGGACATGGGGCATGGTGACCGAACGATGCGGTGGTGCCTCGGCCTCTTGGGAGGATGCCTTGAATACCTGGCGACAGAGCCATCGGCGATAATGCGTCTATGCGAAAACAGGCCATAGTGCAATTGCATATGGCCCGGTTGATAATCAGGCTCTCAACTCTCTGCCTTGGCGGGTCTATGGTTCTCTCCGTGCCCAAGTGTACATTACTGCATATACAGCGTTCTTGCCGTATGAAAATTGCCGTTTATACACAAGCTTTCTGTAAAATGCCAATTGTATAGTTGGGCAAGAAGTAGTTCGATATTAGCGCTGAGGTATGCACGTCACAATCTGCAAGGGAAAAAAAGCTTTTAGAGAGGCTTGGGGGTAACACGAAAAGTCCCGTGGGCGGTTGCATTGACTACCCGGCCTACAGCGTCCAGACACAGAAGAAGCAGAGAATCAGCCGTCAGTAAAATCCGTATTCGAGTTGATCGTTGACGCGGGCCTATCTTATCGGCCCATTCGCACTGCCAAGGTCGGACTCGGAGAAGCCGCTCCCCGCACACATCGAATCCTCCCTCGCACAAGTCAATCGACCCAGCATCGCCCACCATGCCGCAACCATTGAACTCCAAGGACCAGTCCTTGTTCCGTCAAGTGGTTCGCAACTTTGAGCTGAAGCAATACAAGAAAGGTCCGCTACCCCGCTCAATCGCCTGCGCCTGGATCCAATAAGCTAACCGGCATTTTCATCGCGACAGGCATCAAGACGGCAGACCAGGTTCTAAAAAAGAACCCCAAACATGGCGATACACAGGCGATGAAAGCTCTGATCATGAGCCATATGGGTCAACTGGAGGAGGCGTTCGTTCTGGCCAAGGAGGCCCTGCGCAATGACATGAAGTCGCACATCTGCTGGCACGTTTACGGATTACTATACCGACAGGAAAAGAACTACGAGGAAGCGATCAAGGCCTACCGCTTTGCCCTCCGCCTCGAGCCCGAATCCCAGCCCATCCAGCGTGACTTGGCCCTCCTCCAGATGCAGATGCGCGATTTCCAAGGATACATCCAGAGCCGCACTGCGATGCTGCAGGCTCGTCCGGGCTTCCGCCAGAACTGGACCGCGCTTGCGATCGCTCACCATTTGGCTGGAGATCTGGAGGAGGCCGAGAAGGTTTTGACTACGTTCGAGGACACACTGAAGGGTGCACCTTCGGTTCAGGATATGGAGCACTCCGAGGCCCTCTTGTACAAGAACTCGATCATTGCGGAGACCGGAAACCTGGAGAGAGCTCTGGAGCACCTTGAGAAGGTCGGCTACCGGTGTACCGATGTTCTTGCGGTCATGGAGATGAAGGCCGACTATCTTCTGCGACTTGGTCGCAATGCCGAGGCTGCAGAGGCTTACACTGCCCTTCTGGAGCGTAACTCCGAGAACTCAATTTACTACAATGGCTTGATCCAGGCTAAGGAGATCCCGGAGAACGACCACAAGGCCTTGAAGGCTTTGTATGACCAATGGGTGGAGAAGTATCCACGCGGCGATGCGGCTCGTCGCATCCCTCTTGACTTCCTGGAGGGTGATGATTTCAAGCAGGCTGCGGATGTCTACCTGCAGCGTATGCTCAAGAAGGGCGTGCCGTCCCTCTTCGCCAACATCAAGATGCTCTACACTAACCCGGCCAAGCGGGATGCTGTGCAGGCACTAGTGGAGGGATATGTCTCTGGAAAGTCCCAACCCAATGGTTCTGCGGAGGCCAACGGCGACAACAATGAGTTTTTGGCATCATCCTACTACTTTTTGGCTCAACATTACAACTTCCGGCTTAGCCGCAACCTCCCCAAGGCTATGGAGAATGTCGACAAGGCCATTGAACTCTCCCCCAAGGCTGTGGAGTACCAGATGACTAAGGCTCGGATTTGGAAGCACTACGGAAACACCGTGAAGGCCGCTGAGGAGATGGAGAAGGCTCGTTTGCTGGACGAGAAGGATCGACACATCAACACCAAGGCCGCCAAGTACCAGCTCCGCAACAACGAGAACGACAAAGCCTTGGACCTTATGAGCAAGTTCACACGTAACGAGACCGTCGGCGGAGCGATGGGCGATCTTCATGAGATGCAGTGCGTTTGGTATCTGACTGAGGATGGTGAGGCGTACCTGCGACAGAAGAAGCTAGGCCTTGCCCTCAAGCGTCTTCACGCAGTCTACAACATCTTCGATACATGGCAGGAGGACCAGTTCGATTTCCACAGCTTCTCCCTGCGCAAGGGTATGGTCAGAGCTTACGTGGATATGGTGCGCTGGGAAGACCGCCTGCGCGAGCACCCATTCTACACGCGAATCGCTATCGCAACTATCAAGGCCTATCTCCTCCTCAATGATCAGCCCGACCTTGCTCACGGTCCCATCCCCAGCGGCGCCAACGGTACCGATGCTACAAACGAGGCCGAGAAGAAGAAGGCCCTCAAGAAGGCCAAGAAGGAGCAACAGCGGTTGGAGAAGATCGAGGCCGACAAACGCGAGGCACGGAAGGCCGCCGCCGCCAATGCCAAGAGTGTGGATGGAGAGGTCAAGAAGGAGGACCCCGATCCGCTTGGTAACACCTTGGTCCAGACCAAGGAACCGCTCAAGGACGTCATGAAGTTCTTGACACACTTGCTTGAGCAAAGCCCGAAGAATATTGAGGCACAGTGCCTTGGCTTCGAGGTTTACCTGAGGAGAGGTAGGACCACTTGACACAGATATTTCTTGAATATGACTAACGTGGAAATTTTACAGAGAAGCACCTGCTCGCCTTGAAGTGCCTCACGGCCGCACATGCTATCGACCCCTCCAACCCCACCCTTCATCTCGAGCTCATTCGATTCCGCAAGGCCCTTGACACTCTCTCCGAGCCCCTTCCAGCTCAGACAGCCGAGGTCGTCAACGCTGAATTCGAGAAGCTCCTCCCGAAGTCGCAGAACCTTGAAGAATTCAACGAGTCGTTCCTGTCCAACAACAAGAACAGCGTCGCTCACGCCCAAGCCGCTCTTTCCGCCCGTCAGCTTCTAAAGCCCGACTCGAAGGCGCAGTGCGAGAAGGACCTCCTGGCCACCCTTGACTTGCCCGATATCACCATTGACGAGGCCGTCTCCGCCCTCGATCTACTGGACAAGTGGGCCAGTGACAAGACTGCCTTCGCCGACAAGGCATGCAAGAAGTGGCCCGAGTCTTCCGTCTTCGAGCTGAACTGATTTCACTCGAATGAAACATGAACCATGTTGCATTTGGCCGTCTGGTTATCACTCGGTGTGGCCGAATGAGAATTGCTTTATCAGAAGGTGATCAAAGTATCTGTGGTGCTGCTGTGAATAGCCACCATATACGGGCTTTTGCGATGGGAGTCTAAGGCAGGGGAAATAGACCACACAAAGGGGATGATTTACCTGAAATCAATCAATCTCAAAAAGAATATACAGAAGTCAAAAACATCGAAATGTATCAGTATCTTTTATCCATTTCCTATTGCTTCAAGAGCGAGTCGTAGCCAGAACCTCGCTCTACGTAGGTTGTTTTGATTTCAGAACAGATTGTAGAGATGTCTACATTGCACCTTGCCATGTACATCCCTGAGAAAACGGAAAGAAAGCGCCTCTAATATACAACCCAGGTGGGGAGATGTGTATGCAAATTGGGAAAACACGACCCATGCAAAGAGAAAAACAAAACACCCACAACCCTCTATGGTATAGCACAAGGTTCCCGAATCAGGCAGTATTTACGCATCCTCCTCATCGACATTGGGCAGGATCGGCTTCTTCCTGAGAGTCTCCTCATCCTCACCATAGCCGTACTTGATCCACATGCGCTTCCAGAAAGGAACCGGGGCCGGTCGCTCCTGGCCGAGGATATACTCCTGCTGGTCGAAGATACGCTGAGCTCGGGCTTCATCCTCGGGTGAGAGGACGGCAGTCTGCATGCGGGAGGCAATGCGCGGGTCCAGCACGATGTCGTCCAGCCACTCGCGCTCCTTGTCGGCCTCGTCACGCTTGTGCACGGACTTGTGCCATTCCTTTTCTTCCGCCTCCAGGACGTTCTGCTGCTCGTAGTTACCGCGCGAGAGCTCGGTTAGTGAGCTGTCGGGCGAGGGTGTAGAGTCAACGCTGGCTCCGCTCAGCTGGGAGTCTGCGCTGGAGGATTCATCGCGGTAGGGCCTGGAGCTTGCGGCGAGAACGGCGGCGGCAACTTCACGGCCAATGTTTTCGGCCATGTGGCGTTCATTGAGGTAGCGGTAGAGTCGGATGGGCGTGTTCAGGAAACCGAGGATGTGGGGGAATTCAACGGGGACGGAGTTGTCGAAGGACTGTGGCAGGGAGGGAGGAAGAGAGGCGGAGGAATATTCGGCGGGATAGATGTAGGCAGACTGGGGACCTGTAGGCTTGGGCTTCTCCTTCTCCTCCTTCTTCTCCTTCTCCTCCTTCTTCTCCTTCTCCTCCTTCTTCTCCTTCTTCTCTTCGGTCTTCTCTTCGGCATTCTCGAGCGTATTCTCGAGGGTCTCGACATTCTCCTGCTTGTCGGAGGGCTCGTCACCCGTGGCAATGTCCTTCATGGGCGCATCACTTTCCTCCGGAACCGAGAGGTCGACCGGGGGAGGCGGAGGGTCCAAAGGTCCAAGCCAGCCCTCATGCAAGCCACGGATATATTCCTTCCATGTGTGACGGCCAATCACCAAGTCACCCTTGGGACCGGGCTCGTCCTGGATTCCCATGCGCTCTCGCTGGTCAAGTACGGCGGACTCGACAGTGGGCTCCGGCACAACCGTACTCGGCTCCCCAGCCTTCCGTCGCAGCTTCCGAATACTCTCCGCAGTGCCCGCTCGCACGTCTCCCTCCCGACGACCCTCAACCACGGTGTAATCCAACGCAGCCGCAGTCAGGATGGGCTTGACGTATTCCTTAAAATGGTCGCGAGCGACACGCATGCCATCACCCGGCGGCGCAGCGAGGTATACGGTCAGCTTTCGGCGCATCTGCTCCACCGCCAGCGGCTCCGTTGCGAGATGAGCCACGAGGTCGCACCATTTCTGCTGCGCACGCCGTTTCTCGCGGCGGTCGTAGATTATAGCTCCGGCAAAAGAACCAGTGATGGTCCAGAAGATCATCCAATTTCGGGAAGGCAGTTTGAATCGGAAATTGGGCATGCCTGTTGTATCGCATTGCATTAGTGTTTCCTGTGCTTCCGGGGCTCCTGGACTTGCGGGGATGGGACTATACCGAGCGCTCTGAAGGCAGGGTTCCCAGGCTTGGGGGCCGCCTTGGGCTGGCTGGCACCAGAGGCCGCAGAATTGGACGGTTCGGCCATTGTTGATCGCAGGACTCCGAGTCGACGGTGACGAACATAAAAAAGTCGCGCCGAGTTCCGGCGCAGCAGTTGATCCGCGTCACGTGCGCGAGTCTATAAGCGCCTTCCGTTTGGTTTTCAAGGTTTGTTCAACTCGAACCACACATTTCATTACGGGATATTGGATAATTTGATAGCTTGAAGAGTTTTTCGATTCTACGATCTGCTATCCGCTCTCTGAATCCGATTGATGGGTTCAATCTCGAAGGAAATCCTAGTGATGAATCACCGTCAGAGAGCGATCGCCTCAAGAGCAGTCGCTACATTGAAATTCTTGTTGACAATCAGACTGGAATGTACCGAGCATCTTGAGCCCCGTGCCCCTCCCCCCTTGAATTGTCAAAAGAAGGGTGCGCATTCCCAATAGTTCGGTTTGAAGGATCCATCCTAGATCTAAAGCCGGTGGGAGCAGGGAGCAGTGAGTGGGCGGATACTAGACCTCGACCTCTCTTTGTCTCCCTAGTCGTAGAATGTAGGATAAAAGGAGAGACGGGTTTCAAGATTCAGCCAGTAGATTGAGTTAACTTGGAAACAGTACTGTTACAACAGCACGAAACAGACCAAAGCAGGGGGCCATCAAAGAAGGGTGGATTTAACGCCTCCTGAGCCACCGCTCCTTTTACCTCCCCGCCTTCTCCTTTCTCCATCCACTTCCTCTCCCACCTTCGTTTGTAACTCCTCGCATCCCGGTGTCAGGAGCAAACAAGTCATGGATCCAAACAACCCCAACAACCCCAACAATCCCAATCGCCTGAATATGAATTACGGGTATGACCAAAACTACAACGCCAACAACCGCGCCTATCCCACCACCCCCTCCGCCTTTCCCCAGCCGATCTACCAGACTCAGGGGGCTCAGGACTACGTCGATCCTTCCAATCCCGCCTATGCCCCGGGATATTTCATGAACAATGGCTATGCCCCTCAGGCTCCGCAGTATGTCCAGCAGCAGCAGTACGCCCAGCAGCAGGCTCTGCAGTCGCCCCAGCCTGCCTACCAGACTCGCATGGGCTACGCCAACGACGGCACCAATGGTCTCATTCAGCAATTTTCCAACCAGGACCTGAACGCCAACCGTGGAAACTTCTTCAACCGCGCCGCGTCTCCTGCTCAGCGACCTCGTACCGCCGGCGGCTCCCCCGCCGCGGGTCCAACCCAGGCCGCACACTTGGCTCCTCCGGTGCCTCGTAGCCCTCGACCCCCGGCGGAGAACGAGGAGCTTCAGCGGTTCCCGGATCGCTACTCGGAGAATGTGCACAAGCGGGGCAAGGCCGCAAAGGAGTTGGTGACTGTCTTCTTCCATGAGAACATTGAACGAGCCCGGGATCGCAACATGCGGTACGTATCTGGCCCTTGTCATGACTCTGTCAACGATTGATGCTAACTTCACCCTTTCTTTAGTTCCGTCGACCTCGACAAGACCCTCCGTGACGGCAACGTCCCCTCCGAGCAGAAGCGCCGCGATGCCGAGGCCATTTCAAAGCGGGAGTCAGACTTCCTCCGTTTCCTGCGAACCAAGGAGACCCCACAGAACTTCCAGACCATCAAGGTCATCGGCAAGGGTGCTTTCGGTGAGGTGAAACTGGTGCAGCGCAAGACCGACGGCAAGATCTATGCCCTCAAATCTTTAATCAAGACGGAGATGTTCAAGAAGGACCAGCTAGCGCATGTCCGTGCGGAGCGTGATATTCTGGCAGACTCGAAGGATAACCCATGGCTCGTGAAGCTGCACGCGTCTTTCCAGGACACGGCTTACCTGTACCTTCTGATGGAGTTCTTGCCCGGTGGTGATCTGATGACGATGCTCATCAAGTATGAGATCTTTTCAGAGGATATCACCCGGTTCTACATGGCCGAGGTTGTCATGGCCATCGAGGCTGTCCACAAGCTTGGCTTCTTGCACCGTGACATCAAGCCTGATAACATTCTTCTCGATCGGGGTGGTCACGTCAAGCTGACCGACTTCGGTCTGTCGACCGGAGGCAAAAAGACCCATGATAATGCCTACTACCAGAACCTTCTCAAGAACTCGACATCAAAGGACCGAAACCGCAACTCCGGTTACTTCAACGATGCCATCAACTTGACTGTCTCGAACCGTGGCCAGATCAACACCTGGAGAAAGTCCCGTCGTGCCATGGCGTACTCGACCGTCGGAACCCCCGACTACATTGCCCCCGAGATCTTCAACGGTCAAGGTTACACCTACCTGTGCGATTGGTGGTCCGTTGGAGCCATCATGTTCGAGTGTCTTGTCGGCTGGCCTCCGTTCTGTGCTGAGGACACCCACGACACTTACCGGAAGATCGTTAACTGGCGCGAATGTCTTTACTTCCCTGATGAGCTGGTTCTCTCTCGTGACTCTGAATCGTTGATCCGAAGGTAAGATAGCTCTGCATATGAAACAGATCTGGATCAGAAGGCTAACCTGATATTTATAGCTTCTTGTGTGACCCCGAGCACCGTATCGGCAGCGACGGTGGCCAGCATGGTGGTGCGACTCAGATCAAAAATCACCCGTTCTTCCGCGGCGTGGTGTGGGAGCAGCTTCGGAGCATTCGCGCGCCGTTTGAGCCGCGCCTCAGCTCCAACATCGATGTCTCGTACTTCCCGATCGACGAGATCCCGCAGGAGGATACCAGCGCTATCCACCGTGCTCAGGCTCGTGCCATGCCAGATTCCCAGGAAGCCGAGATGAGTCTGCCCTTCATTGGGTACACCTACAAGGCCTTCAATGCTTTCCAGGGCAGCTAAACTCGGCTGCATTTTTTCCTCTCGAGATCTCACCAGGCTGGCGATGTAGAAGGTCTCGAGGAAGCAGGCAGGGCTTGCATCTATGTCGATTTCTACTGGCTCCTGGTTTCATAGAGTCTCGGAAATTTCTTATCACGAATTCGTCTTCAGCATATCAGCGCGATGTTTTCTGAATCATGACCCTGAGCGTCTTTTATTCTTAGTTGTCGAGATCTTATGCTACCATGGTGATGTGATGTATGTAGGCGAAACACCATGTTCTGCATTTCATGTGTTGATCTGCATATCATTCTTGCGAAATACAAAAAAGACAGTCTATAATTTGAATACAATTCAGATCTACAAACGTTCAAGATTGTGAGGTTGAGAGGTTGCGGTATAAACCACCATGTCTCGATTCGTAGAAAACGCATCGCTTTGCAGGAATATTATAGACACGAAACAAGCCTTTGAACGCCGAGCTCCATTCCCCGTAGACAGCCATCATCTTTTGTAGCAAGGTCCGAACCAGATGCCGAACGAAAAGAAAGAGCAAACTCACGACCGCATAGGTGCCAAACCAGGCACACCACTGAACCGCTCCTCCCGCTCAGTCTTGAACATAATCTGAATCCAGAACTCCTTGCTATCCTCGTCAAACCAAGTCCAATACCTCCCCTCCCTCCGATCAATCTCCTTAGCCTGCAACTTAAACCCACAAGTCTGATACGGCTCCGCCGCAACAACCAGATACTGGAACCCATTATCCGGCTCCTCGATCTTCTGCTCAAAGGCCGACATGAACCGCACACGCGGCAAAACACCGGGCGTGATCTCCTGATACTGAAGCTGGAAAAGCAATCCCGTTTGCCGCGTCAACGGATCCCGCACCTTGGTAATCTTGTACCCGGGGCGTCCGATCTTGATCGTCTGCTTCTTGACTTGCACGCCCATCGCCCCGGGTAGGCTGGACGGGTCTTGGTTCTTGCCTTCGCGGGCTTCGCGCGCGGCGCGCCGGGCGAGGTTGGTTTGGTGCTTGCGCCCCTGCGTGTGCGCCAGGTATGAGCCATCGTTTTGGTGGACTGTTAGGCAGAGGCGGCATTCGAAGCTGCCGACGTGGTTTTTGAAGAAGTAGGGGTCTTTGTCGAGGTCGATTGTCTCCAGGGCGAGCTTGCGCAGGCGCTCGCGCCGGTCGGCGTTTGTTGCGGACCTGTCGGCGACGCCGCCGCCGCCGAACTTGGAGCCTGCTCGGTTCTGGGGGGGCGTCAGTACTGGTGAGAACAGGAAATCTAGTTATTCTAGACGTCAGTGAGAGAAGGTGCGTACCTGATAATCCATGGCGATGCTGTTGGCGAGGGAAGTTGGAGATGGCAAATCTGCGCAATTGAGATAAAAGCGGTTAGGTAAGCACGCTGCAAGCCGTTCGTGTACACAACGAATATCGAATATCACTCGACTTCGAATTTGATTCTCTTTGAGAATGACTTCTGATCTGGTCGGTCAACGTCGGTCCTTTGATGGCCAGTTATGCACCATTCGCTATGTGGGCAGCGTCCAGGGCACCGTGGGCGACTGGCTCGGCGTCGAATGGGACGACGCAAGTAGAGGCAAGCACTCGGGCGAACACAAGGGATTACGCTACTTTACATGTTGTTCTTGCAATAACTATTGTCTTTTCTGGATAGACACTGACTCTCTTCATAGGCAAAAGCCATCAACCCACGGCGGGCTCATTTGTCCGCCCCTCCAGGCCATCAGAGCCCCCGCGCAGCTTTTTGGAGGCTTTGCGCGAGAAGTATGCTTCTGAGTCTGAGCAGGGACATGCACAGAGCACATCTACAGACAAGAATGCGTCCCAGAATGCTATCAAAATCAGCAGCAAGGTCGTCGAGGAGGTCGGCTTTGACAAGATCCGCAGGCAGATGGCAGAGCTGCAAGAGCTGCGCATCGTCATCCTGGATGGAATGCGCCTTGCTGGAGTATTGTCATCCTATGATCAGCCTCATGATAAAGTTCAAGAATCTGCCGGACAAATTGCAGCTACTTGTCCGAAGATCATCGAGTTGGATCTCAGTCGCAATCTGTTGAGCCGCTGGCGCGATGTCTGGGAGATCTGCAATCAGTTGAAGCATCTACGACGCTTGAAGGTGAAGTGAGTTAGCTCTTCTCCCTTGGCATCCAAGTACTTCCGGCGTTGCAATAATATGTGAGCTGACTAGAAGTATAGCGGAAATCGATTCCAACCTCTTGAGGGAGGCTTGGTCTTTGAAGGAATCACTGAACTGCATCTGGAGGAAACCCTCCTGAGCTGGGACGAAGTACGTTATATGAAATCAGGCCGCATATATGAGTGATATATTAACGTGCGGCATAGATCGCCGAGGTGGCTTCTCGATTCCCAGCACTCACTTCTCTAACAGCAACTACCAACCAACTCAAAGCAACCACATGCCCACTCCCCAACAGCATCACAACTCTGACCCTCGAGTGGAACGAAATCACCTCACTATCATCAGTCCGCCATCTGGCATCTCTTCCAAATCTAGAACACCTCTCGCTCCGCGGAAACAACATAACCAGCATAACCGACAACCCCAACAACCCCCCAGACTTCCAATTCCCACCAACCGTCCACTCAATTGACCTTTCCCGCAACAACATATCATCATGGACATTCCTCAACCACCTCTCACCCCTCTTCCCAGGCCTCACGACCCTCCGCGTCTCAGGGAACCCCCTCTACGACCAACCACCCCTCCCACCAGCCATCGCAGCCGCCACATCCACAATGAGCGCCTCCAAACCCATGACAGTCGACGAAGCCTTCATGCTCACACTCTCTCGCTTCCCATCATCCCTGCGCACCCTAAACTTCAGTAATATTAGCCTACAGGATCGCTCCAATGCGGAGATGTATTACCTCTCCCTCATCGGCAAGACGCTCTCTGCTACCTCCGAAGAGGAAGAGCCGGGCATCCTTGCCGAACATCCGCGGTACAGTGAGTTGTGTGAACTCTACGGTGAGCCAACTATCACTAGAGCCGTGGTGGCGGATGGTTCTGGAAAACGGGTTATTCACCCGCGGTCTGTGGCGGCGCGGTTGGTTAAGATGGCGTTCCGTCTTTCTGAGTCGGCTTCGACTTTGACTGTGGCTACTGAGTCGGGTGGACAAGTCCGCGTGAAAGAAATCCCGGGTTCTTTCAATTCATACCAGGTCAAGGCTCTCGTGGCGCGACTGTTCGGGCTTCCCCCGTTTGGGTTCAAGTTGGTTTGGGAAACGGATGAGTGGGATCCTGTTGAGAAAGACGCCGGTGAAGAAGGCGCTGAGTGGGATGGAGATAGTGATGATGAGGTGGAAATGGCTCATCTTGGTCCTGACTCAGAGGGTAAGAGTCGATTTGTACGGCGGGAGGTCGAGTTGGTGGAATCGACGAGGGATATTGGGTACTTGTTCCAGGGCGAGACGGGCGAGATGAAGATTAGAATCGAGGTGTCTCCTGTATAGCAAACTGTCATGAAATTTACATAACTCCCTATGACAACTTTGAAAGATCTACAGTTGAATAATTTGATCTAAAAATGTTCTTTTAACTATGAACTAATAGACTGAGCGATCCAAGGCGGATCCCACTGGGTATGGAACTCCCGCAAGAAAGGGAGATATGCACAGGAGCCAAGAGAAACTCATCCGGGGGAAGAAGAGGCCGGAAACGCCATAGTACTTTGCTCGCTCGCCAGTGCCCCGAACCCCAATATGACGATAGGAAAAAAGAAAAAACACAAACCAGCAATCAACTCTTTCCGAGCACAACGCCTGAACCCATGATGCTTTTTGTGAATCCAAGGCGTAGATCCGTGTAGATTCGTAAATACCGGCCAGCCTGTACAGTAAGGCCGGTGAAATGGGAAGAGAAGGGAGAGTCAGCTCAGCCTTATGCTGGGACTGTTTACTCGCGAGCAACCCACCACGAACGCACAGCCATGCAGCAAATGCGCTTGTAGATCTGGGTGGTGCCCTTGCCCTCGGCTTCTTCTTCGATGAACTTCTGTGCGACAAAGAGCTTGGTGCCCGCCTCTTTCTCGTTGGAGTAGCCAACCTTCGGCAGGTTATTGGGGAAATCGGCCCACCGCTGACCGAGGTGTCGCGCAATGGCAATAGAGTAGATGATGTCACGGTTTTCGTATGTATCCAGCAGCGAGCGACAACGTGTCAGGGTGTCGTCGATCTGCTTGGCCGAGCTGGCCTCGTTATCGTGGAGCGTAAGGAAGTCGCCCAGTTCGCTCCAGAAGTCCAGCTGTCGTTGCATGAACTGATCAGGAGGATTGGGTGGGGTAGCGGCATCCATGCCCAGCGTTCGCGACAAGGCGTTCTGCTCCAAGTGGTTCCAGCTCAGCAGGGCCTCAATGGCGTTGAGGCGGGCAGTGGTAGCAAGGAGATTCCAGTCTTGTCCGTACTGTCCATTCTCTGCGCTTGGCACCTGGCGGCACAGAACCATACTTCTCCAGATAATTGAGGCTTCGAAGCTTTCCAGGCGAGCCAAAGTGCCTTGGTCACCGAGGTTCCAGTCGTTGAAGGCGTTGATCAATGCCGAGTAGTCCGCCATGAGCTGCGCATCTGCCATAAGGACTGGCAACGCCTTTTCTGAATACCAGCGGACTTCCAACAACTTGTCGATCGCAGGCGCATATGTGGCCAGGAACACAGCTTGGATCTCTTCGAGACGACCGGGAGGAAGGCTTCCAACGGGATGAGGAGGTGGAGGGTCAATGCCCCGTAATGAGAGCAGGTCATTAACGTGGAGGGTTTTCACTGCTGATGGGATCTGTTAGCTACTATAGTGCATCGCAGAAACATCCCCTCAAGAGATCAAGGGGTACTAATAGGTCGCGCATACCTTTGTACGTGGGTTCCGAGCTCTGAGGCCGCATATCACCGGAGTTTTGCATATTGGTGGGATGCTGTGTGTTGCTGTGGGCTCCCAAGGTAGGATCAACGGAAGCTCCGTGATGTTGTTCAGGTTGGTCGGTTGAGGTGCTAGGGGATTCGGAGTGGAGGGACGGCGCAAAAGGTTGCGAGGAAGCGGGCATATACCCAGGAGGCGCGGAAGGGTAGGAAGGAGTGGACTGGACAGGAGGGCCCTGAGGATTGACGACCAGCGACGGAGGGGGGTTCGGAGCTGGCTGGATGGCCGAGGGGGTGGATGCTTGAGGCCTGAACACCGGGTCGTAACCTAAGCACTCGCGCTTGCTCTTCACGCAATTTCTGCAGACCGGATGTCCTTCGTCACACTTTGCCCAAAATTAGTATCTTGTCAAGACCACGAGTCGCGAAAAAAAAAAAAAAAAAAAAGTGAGATCGTGCGTTGAGCGGGAGATAAAATAATAAAATAAACGATGGCGGGGTCTGCGGGCACAAGCGAGGCCTGCGCCCCGCGAAACGCCAAACGCGAAACTCAACCCACGTACCTTAATTCTTCGCTTGCGACAGGTCAAACATCCAGTTTTTGTGCGTCGCTTAACCTCCTTCTTATGTCTCCCGCCCGATAGAATCTTGTTAGGATCACCGGGAAGCGGGTATCGCATCTGCGAATTTGGGTTCTGCGGAACATTCGACGGATAGCCAGTCATATACTGGCCCATTGAAGCCATTGGAGGCATGTGTGCGGGCATCGGCGATCCGATGGGAGCCTGTGGCACCTGTCCAGGCTGTCCCTGGCCATTGTTTCCGGAGTTTGAGTTCACCGAGGCGAAGCCACCCGGGTTGTGATACATGTCAGCGCTCTGCTGTTGATAGTTCTGTGGTGGCTGCGACTGGAATTGGTGCTGAGACTGCCCCTGGGGCGGCTGTTGCCCATCCGCATGCTGTTGCGGGCCAGGGTTCGGCGAATAGTGGTAGTTGCCGTTGGACGGCGTTTGGTAATGGCTGGAGCCATTCATCGACTCCGACTGCTGGCCAAAGTTGTGCCCAGAGTCCGCGGATCCGTGATGGTGGTCATGGTGGTCGAATTCATCGTCAAACGAGTGATGTTCGTCCATGGTGGGAATATCGGTCCCGATTGCCGGCAATGAAGAGTCGAGTGAAGGCATGGTTGTATCGATCGCGGGAAGCGAGAGGTCTGCGTCTGCGGCAGATCCCACTGAGGGTAGTTCCGCGTCGAAGTCCATGGATGGTATATGGGAGTCCATCGCAGGGAGCGAATGGTCGATCGACGAGGTGGTGACATTCGGTGCAGGTGCAGATGGCTCGGTTCCTTCTTGCGGGTTGGTATTGCCCACTTGCTGATTGGAGTCCGGGGCTGGTTGGGGGTTTCCCGATGGAGGCTCACTCATCGCAGGTGGTCCCTGATTCGAATCCGAGGGCGCCTGTGATTCTTCTGCCGGCTGCCCACTCTGCGCCGGGGGTTGGGTATTCTCTGTAGCTGGCGCATTCGACTCAGCTGGCAGACTGGCGGGATCGCCAGGATTGGGATCCGTCGGTTCTGACATATCTAACTGTGTAGCCTCCTAGACACCGTGGCGCGTATAATCGAGGCGTAGGATCGTAAAGGGCGAGGCCCGCCGTCGCGTGCGAGGGTCAGGTTCCCTAGGCGGGAACAAGCCGAATTTAAAGGTCAAAGATCGTGCGGCTTGTTGCTGAGCAGAGGCACCACACCAGATCGATCGGGCCGGTAGTCGTAAATCATTTATTTTCTTCGGTCTGGTAAGAATCGCGATGCGTTAGCCAGAGTTTTTCGCGTGGTAAAATCAATCCAGCCAGTATCAAAGTCTCGCAGCAAAACGCGTTCCATAGTGCTTTCAATCCAGTGTGAGCAGGAAGACGACGTGCAGCGTTTCAGAAGCTCCGAGAGGGTCAATCCTTGTCATCTGGCAACATGTGGGAGGTTATCAAGATGAGAGCAAATCCAATCGGTGGGCAGAACCATGTTCTACGACACAATCTGAAGCTCCGACCGGTGTGAATTGCACAAGTCCCGTGGTCAGGATGCCTGATCTCTGAAATCGCCAAATTTTTGCAATGATCGTGCCAGCCGATCGGAGTCCGCCTGTCGCATTCTTTGCGCTAAGACCCCGAAGACGACTCTCCCCGCTCACAGGCTCACACCCAGCCGGGACACCGTATCGCGGGAGTAGACTCGAAGGAACCAAGAGACTCGTTTAGGAACAACTGGATTGTGAAGGTGCTGGAGAGAGGGATCCGCAGCGCCTGCGTGAATGGGAGGGAAATGCGACTCGAGCGATCATGGCGGATTTGTTGGGCTGGAGAACGCGCGATTGGTTCAAAAAGAATGTACTCACCGGACAGAGACGTATTGCGGTGTTTAGAAGAGTATACAGCACGAGTTGCCGAGAACTCTGCGTGTCTGGGGTGTCGGGGGCAGGCAGGAAGAGATGCGCGAAGTTGGAGCGAACCAAAGGAGCTTTCTTTTCCGGCGATCCAAGTCTCCGCTTCAACGCCCAAAAAAATAAAAAAAAAAATGGGGGTGGCAAGTCTATACTTCAACATCAACCCTGACTACTCCCAGAACTACGCATCGTCATTTGAATTATTCTTAAGAAACGTAAATAGTTCGATGAGATCTTTTTTTTTGAAATTGCCTTTGACATGCGGGGAAGTGGACATACTGCCAGCGGTGTGATCTGAGACTACAATCACATATTGAAACCCATCTCCCCCTTCTGTTGCATTCGCTTTTACGGGTCTATGTGCTCTTGAATTATGTCTTTCTCTTCGTATGTGTGGTGTTGGTATTCAAGTGTCGGAGTCGACCTCTATAAGAGAAGCCAGCACGTCCATTCCCTCTAAAGAAAAGATGTGGGAGAGAAGATATGTAAGGCTCTAGAACACCCTCATTTGTCGTGCCATGATGATCCGAGTTCACTCAAGTGATCTTTGGTTGAGTAAGAGGGCCTTTTGGCTTGGTTCTAGGACGTCTGGGTGAAGCAGGAGCGTAGAAGTAGCGCGTCGCAATCCAGTTCCGTGCCCTATATTCAGTCTGATCAGGCTTCTGACTGCTTAATTTGCAGAGTCTGTTTGCCCGGCAAGCATGAATATTGGTAGTGTTTCATGAAGTAGTATCGCCTTGTCAAGTATCATTTCCTCATGACTTTGGGCTTGCGCTTCTTGAAAACAGGCCCTGCTGCTTCCTCGGCTGGCGGTTTTTCGTCGACTGTGGGCGCAGGAACACTTCCAGGATCCTCTGTTTTAACCTCAGGAGGTTCATTTGTTTCCACAGTCTTCGAATCTGGGGCTTCATCCTCTGTCTTCACAACAGAGGCAGACTCCTGATTCCGCTCCTGGGGTTCCTCCTTCATGGTTGCAGGCGTAGCTGTTTTTGTCTTCTTCAGATCCTTGGTAGACTCAAGAAGAGCATCCAAATCCTCGTCGTCCTGCGCACCAGGGTATGTCTTCATTCTCGATCCCCACCCTTTGCTCACGAGTGGCTCAGGAGCGTGCTCTTCTTCCTCCTCCTCTCCCTCGTGCTTGCGCTTGCGAACGCCGATAGATTTGGCAGCACCCTCCAGCCCCTCCGGTTCGATCTTGGTTTCCGAGAGCGTCTGCCACTCGCCCGCCAAGGCCATGTCCCCGCGAAACTCCTCAGGAACCGCAACGCCCATTTCAGCCAGCTGTGCAATCTGTTTCTTCCTTTCCTCTATACTGACAGGACGCTCAGCCTGCTTGGGTGCTGGTGCCGCGGTGCGTTTAGGCGCTGAGACGCTGGACCCGGAGGACCCGCCTCCGACGGCCTGGCGCAATCGCTCAACCTCGCTTTTCGCTCGCTGTGACTCCCTCTGTTGGTTCTCATTGTTCTTGTGGATGTCGCGAAGGAAGCGCTTGAGGTTCGATTGATGTTTCCCACTCGCCTCGTGTTGGGTCTTTTCGAAGGGTGTGTCGCGGATGAAGATCTTGCATTGTTTGCACCAATGGCGCGGCTGCGATAGAAAGTTTCTGGTTAGAGACGCAGGATAAAAAGAGGCGAAAGGGTGACTCACTGCTGATTTCCAGTATTCGGCCATGTTGCTAGGTGTGTTGCAAGTCGAAGTCAAAGAGGTTGAGGCGATAAGATCAAACCTCCGCGATCAGACTAGTCCTAATGCAGTAACACCCTGCCATTTGCTTTACTTTCAGACCTGGAGTGAACGATTTGGAGGTACGAGTTGTCAGAGGATATGTGAGCGACTGAAACTTGGAGATCCACAATTACAGAATAGCGTGCAAATCTTACGTCAAGGTTTATGCATTGCGGCAAATTATACAAGGACAATCTAGCTAGGTATGTATAT
Organism: Penicillium silybi; assembly: GCA_027569585.1. Lineage (NCBI taxonomy): Eukaryota > Fungi > Ascomycota > Eurotiomycetes > Eurotiales > Aspergillaceae > Penicillium > Penicillium silybi. Next base: position 201,036 of record JAPDFI010000040.1, read on the forward strand.
CGAGAGAATATCAACATCACAATCACCTCTACAGATCAGCCTGCTCAGGGACCGGGCTCTTAAGCTTGCCAGTTGTAATTGCAAGACGGACGTTCTCAATAGCCCATTCCTCCATTGCGGTGAGGGTCTATAGAAAGGTCAATTTAAAAGATCCAAGCAGCAACCTCCAGCACCTAGTAAGGATTGCGCAACTCACCTCGAGAGTCCAGGTACCCATGTGAGGCACCAGCATCACACTCGGATTGCTGATCAGCCCGGGATGGATCTTGGGTTCCTCTTCGAAAACATCCAGACCGGCCGAGTACACCTTGCCGCTATCCAGAGCCTCGACGAGCGCAGCCTCGTCCATAACAGCACCGCGAGCCGTGTTGACGATAACCACGCCATCTTTCATTTTAGCAAACTCGTTCTTGCCAATGATATGGCGTGTGTTTTTCTGGAAAAGATCAGCATCCTCAAATTCTTCATGGACAAGCACATCCACGGGAAGCACCTACATTCAACGGCAAATTCAAGCTGAGCACGTCACTGGTGGACAAGAGCTCATCGAAAGTGACATATTGAGCTCCGCCGGAAAGCTCCTCGCTCAACTGACGGCGATTGTGATAAATGACCTTCATCCCGAACGCCTCGGCTTTCTTCTTCAGGTTACGTCCAATGCCACCCATGCCTAAGATTCCCAGGGTCATTCCTTCGGGATCGTGACCGAGCCGCGGTGCTGGGTGGCCACGCCACTTCCCTTGACGCAGAGCGTGCATACCAGCATTGAAGTTACGCAGAGCACCGAGAATAAGGAACATGTTTACATCGGCGGTCGCATCGTCCACGGCAGTGGGGACGTTGGACACTCGGATCGGAGGGTTGCGCGCAGTACATGCGTGGACATCGATTTGGTCATAACCGGCTCCTGTTCAATCGTGCAAGATTAGTACGTCGAACTCGCCGTTATTGATATCGAGTCATACCGCAGCTGGCGATATATTTCAGAGAGCTTGGCAGTGCGTTCACCAGCTCCCCATCCACTAGACCTGTGATGCTAACGGAGAAGAAGGTTCGATAGGCAGCGACAACCCCATCGAGCTTCCCGTCGCGGCACTCTTGAATGAAGTCGGTACGGTTGGTGGCGGTTGGCTTCACGAGCTCGCCCAATTCACTCAGCGCTTCCCAAGATTTTTGCGCACTATTCAACTTGTCAGCGTTGACTCATACATGGGCTATTCTGGTAGCTCACTGCCCGATTTCTCCAAGAAGCAAGATCTTGGGTCTAGGTTCTGCGGATCCCATACTGAAGAAGTGTCTATGCGGAGATCTGCAATGCAAGCTGTCAGTTCCTGATTGCCGGTCCACTTGACAACGTTCTCTGTCAACACAGTTATGCCGCAGCTAAGAACCTCGTACAACACCCAATGGCAAAATACACCCCAATTTTGCAATGTGAGGACCCGGAAGTGTTTCGTTGCTTCGAAACAGAAGGAATAGCAGGTATGTCATGGGAAGGCGCACAACTTACCGATAAGAAACGTGGGGACCTGTCTGGCGAGGTCCGATAGAAGAGGCAAGCGATTCCGTGAATCGCGTTAGAGACGGGCGAAAATGTCAATACGAAGAATCCGAATCTATCAAGAGAATGCGTACAAAGAAGAAAAGAAGGTCTCATGGCCAAAGAGTCATAAAAGATACGAGGCATCGGCCGAGAACCGACAGAGCCCCCACACGAGCCCGTTATCGCGGACAGTTCCCCGCGCGGAATGCCACCATTCGGGGCCAGCGTTGCGAATAGGATGCCGCCAATTGATTTATAATATGCAAACCTGCGCCCTATTACATGCATTGGTGGACCGATAGTGGTGATCGCCAATCATAGCGCATCAACAATGAAAGGTAAAAGTTCGATCTATACAGCTGGGCAGAATCATCGTCTCCGAACAGGTTCGGGAGATTTTTAACCCGGGAAACCAAAGAGTTGTCGGCGAACATCAACCTCGGATTATGTGTGTAATTTTCTGTCCCAAGGTATCACATTTAACGCCCTTGAGGTTATCCATGAATTGCTGTATCTGGACGCTGCGCTGAGCCCGTCTAGGGGCAGTAGTATACATAGAGGGCAAGAAACATCTCTACCCTTCGACCAGAATACGAGTCCAGTCAAATTTCCTCCAGCGTTTCCTAAATGGTTCCACACGGCGATCACCACCCCGATTCCAACGGCCTTGCCGCTTGATAACGTCCGGAGCCGCGTCGAGCATACCTCCAATGACTTCTCGCGCAAACAGATCTCCACGGGGCCAGCGGTTCTCATCCTCCACGATATGTCCTAGTCCACCATCAAGCTCGAACCAGACATGGAAGTAAGGCATCTCCTTCACGAGTGTGCGCCGGAAGGCGGATCTTCCCAGTCCTTGCTTCGCTTTTGCTAGGGTGTCGATGAGCTTGCGATGTTGTGACCATTCTGACTCGGCGCTCAAAATCGCCTCCTTGAAGAACGCGGGCGACGTCTCTCCAAGGCTGTATGGCAGAGGAACTGCCTCCATGGATGCGTGCCGCTTCCGTTGAGGGTGGGCTGCGTTCTCGTAGAAGATTACATCACGCCCTTGGTCGTGGTACATACGGGTCAGACTCTTCATGAAGTTGCGGATCTCTTCCCACTCGTCATCGTCACATTCCATGAGATTGTTTCGATGCTGGATGGGCACGATCGTGGCAGCCCCCTCGCTTATCTCGGGCTCGGTAGGAAGCGTCATGAATACCCGGGTCGCAAGGGACACGATAGGTGCGATTGGGGGTGTATTGGTGTCCTCCTGATGACAGAGTGGGCAATTGTCCAGGATTCGATTCATCTTGCGTAACTCGTTGACTGTTGCGCTCTTGATATCGATTTCGGATCGGTGAACCCGCTTGGCTAGCTTGGAAGCATTGTCGTCCATGTATTCCAAGTCGTTCTACAAATGCGAGTTAGAAAAAGCAAAATTGCTGGAAGTATGTTGACGACTTACCTCAAACATGCCATCACGCGAAATACGATCTGCCAACCGCTTTCCTTCGCCTCCCATCTGTCCTCGAGTCTTCCGTTCCTCGCGGACCATATCTTCGACGGTCATATCCTCGTTATCTTGGACTAGACCTCTTTCACGACCTCTCTTCGTATCCACCGCCTTGACCTCGTTTCTTGATCCCGCAAGCATGGGATTGTCTTTGATACCGAGCACGACGACGTCGGATTCCTTGCTGTTGGCCATGGCTGCAGCATTGTATTGTTCTTCAAGCTCAGCCGCATCAGGTGCGTTTTTCAACTTCGCTTTCATCATTTTAGCCTTGAGACGATTCAATGACGTCAGGTCCAGATGTTGTGTGGTGTTTGAAGGAGGCTCGGTTTCCATCTTCTTGCCCTGGCCTTCCGTTCTGAGCTCTTCGGCTGGGTCACGAATATGCTCATGTGGATCCCTGCGCACATCATTCTGAAGCTTCCTTTCCTGAAACAACTCCCCGCTCGGTTTCTCCTTGCCCACGTAGGACTCGCCGTACATCCTGCGACGATCAAGTTCGGTTTCTTCTTCACGGGCATCATCAAACGAGCGCAGGTCTCCAAAGCGATCAGCGGCGACATCTTCCACGGATCTGCCGCTCGCTTCTGCCTCTCTGTAGACACCCTTGAGCTTGGTCATCCTCCACTGCGATCCCGAATCCCCAAATGTGTAATCCACCTCGTGTTGAGCCGGCGCTTCTTCAATATCTTCTAGTGCCTTTCCTTCCTTGAAATCGTGGAGGTGCTCGTTGAGCTCCTTATCGTGGATCTTAAGCTCATAATCAGCTGCCAGCATCTTCGGCTTCGAGGCCACCTCCACGCGCTTAGGATCTGGTCGGTGGACGTAGTCAATATCGAGAGCAGACGGAGCCTCCATCCAAGAGTCCCGCTTCAGCTGAGTAGGCTGGTCCTGCTCGGCCGCCTTGAGTGCTGATTCGGCGTCGTCTTGGCTTGAACGGTGTCGACGCTTGCGCTCATGGTCGCGATCGTCTCCGTGGTCAGTTGAACGACGAGAACGCTTAGACCGATTGCCATCGTCGTCGCGATGGCGAGACTCGCGGTCCCGATCACTTCTGCGCTCGCGGGATCTGGACGAATGGCGCCGATGATGGATGGTCCGATGATGGCGTGAATGGCGTGAACGCTCACTGCTGTGGTCGCGGTCTCGACGGTGACGGTCTTTGTCCTTCTCCCGCCGGACCTGATCCTCCGCCAGTGATTTCTCGAAATCTTCCAGGGTCATGGTGCTCCCTGTTTGGTGATGGTTCAAGGGAGAAAAGCTGAGGCGGAATGACGTTTTGGCACGCCGGGCGGTCCAGGCGAGATCGTCGGGTTCCCCGCGACCAGAATTTCCGAGAAAAAAAAGTTGAGCTCGTCACTTCATCACCACAACATCTTGCCCCGATACCACGACCCACTAATCTCGAACTAAGTCACGCCTTGATCCAAATTTCTAGCACCGGCGCTTTCTCTTCACCATGGCGAACCCGGTGTCGGTCGTTTGCGTGGGCATGGCAGGTAAGGCGATTTGCCCCTCAAGAGCTTGAATCGGGAACACCAGATCATTGACCATGTTCTTCGTTTAGGCTCGGGGAAGACCACCTTCATGCAGAGAATCAACTCCTATCTGCATTCAAAAAAGACCGTTCCCTATGTGATGAACCTTGACCCCGCGGTGCACTCGGTGCCCTTTGACAGCAACATCGATATCCGAGACTCGATCAACTACAAGGAAGTGATGCGGCAATACAACCTGGGACCCAACGGCGGTATCCTGACTTCCCTGAACCTGTTCGCCACCAAGGTCGACCAGATCATTGCTCTTCTGGAGAAGCGCACCACTCCGGATCCCAGCAAGCCGACTGTCAAACCGATCGAGCACATTCTGGTTGACACACCCGGCCAAATCGAAGTGTTTGTGTGGAGTGCATCAGGAAGCATCCTCCTCGAGACTCTCGCCTCGTCTTTCCCGACCGTCATCGCATACATCATCGATACCCCGCGCGCCAGCTCAACCAGCACCTTTATGAGCAACATGCTGTATGCGTGCAGTATCCTTTACAAGACTAAGCTCCCTATGATCTTGGTTTTCAACAAGACTGATGTCAAGGATGCCGAGTTTGCCAAGGAATGGATGACCGACTTCGATAAGTTCCAGCAGGCTTTGCGCGAGGAAGAAGAATCCGGTGCCTTTGGCACTGAGGGGGCTGCCGGTGGATTCGGAGCTGGCAGTGGATACATGGGATCGCTGTTGAACAGCATGAGCTTGATGCTTGAGGAATTCTATCGCCACCTGAGCGTCGTGGGCGTGAGCTCCATGACCGGTGATGGCGTCGATGAGTTCTTTGAAGCCGTGGAAGAGAAGCGACAAGAGTTCGAGCGTGACTACAAGCCAGAACTGGAGCGCAAAAAGAAGGAGCGCGAGGAGAACAAGGCCAACCAGCGCGAAGTGGAATTGGGCAAGTTGATGAAGGACATGAATGTCTCTGGGTCGGGTCGCAGAGAAGCGAAGGGCCCCGAAGTTGGACCCGAGACTGTAAGCGAGGCCGAAGATGAAGAAGAGGATGAGATTATCAAGCGAGGACTAGCCGATGGAGAGGATGATAGCGAGGATGACTACGAGGGTCCCAGTGCAGGCAATGATGAAGGCCTCTCCCAGCGCTATCAGCAGGCTCTTGGCTCACAGGATCACCCGTCGGATCAGGATAACAGCTTCACTCGGTATTTACGTGCCACCAGCATGAACCAGTGATGAGCATTGAGCTTTCTCAAGCGGCGTTGTAATCGTGTTTCCGGAGTCGGTGGTCAAAAGGTGTCATTTTTTCACTTTGCATTGAAATACAATCTATATTACAAGCATCTACTCGATTCCTATCAATATCCTTAGTCTTCAAGCCTCACCTTCCAATACGTACACCCCGGGTCTCTTTGCGGTGCAAACGAGACAAATCGAATGACGTCACTGGCGTATAGCTTCGATATCGTCGCCTGCAGAAAGCCCCCAACTTTCTCTTGACGTCTCCCAGTCTGCAACCGGACCGCACGGTTGGACCTTACTACTCAGATTTGTTTCAAGTCGACGCACCCGATATGGATGTAAGCTACTAGCCCCACCACAGGTGTCCAGACATTGAGCTCCAGACACGAAGTCTGAGGTGTTAGAGCATCGCCGGTTCGGGTGCAGCTGCTAATCCTGAGATGAAAGGTCTTCCAAGCATACACATACTCAACAGCCGGATGGCTTTCCTTGCAGAGCCTGACCTTGATCGCCGGTCCGAGCATGATAGTATCCATGCTACTGGATGAGACTCGACCTGCTTCCTGTTCGTGATCACCGCTCTCCGATATGACTATCCAGCCTCTCCGGGTCTATGCTAACATTCTTGCTGTCTAAAGCTATCGAGGTCTACCTTGCTCGATGCCTAGGCTTCAGTCTTCTAACTCTCGCCGCCTTGACCGCGATGCTCACAGGCTCGATCCCTCTTACAAACACCATCTCAGAGCCTGTCACAACCGAAGACTCCGATCCGAAAGCCCCATATGCTCTGCCGACGTTGATGGTGACTTCGGTGTTCCACGCTACGTGTGGCTGTTATGCATACACATGGTACATGTCCAGAGAACAAGGGACGTTCCTCGTGGCGGTAATCGTGCACTCGATCCTTGCTGCTATCGGCCTGTGGTGCGTGCTCTTTGCAAGCAGCAGTGGCAAAATTAGTCGCCGGACTGGCGCTGATAAGAGAACTTCTGGGTTCCCCTTTGCCAATTCGGAGGCTGCTAAGAAGGATTCTGGCAAGAAGGGTCTATAGGGTTGATGATTTCTCGAACATGTATTATTTTCCATGGATTTACTGGAAATGGGAGGTTTCGGAGTTGGGGAAGGATGATATGGCTCAGATAGTGCTGCATGAATGACGATTCCAAGGTTCCTTAAATTCTTGATGTCTCTATTTTTATCTTTGCAGACCAAGGGCACTGTTTAGGCTCCATGAGAAAACTACTCGTAAAGAGCAAACATTTCGAACATGGAAATGTATGGTGGTAGACGGCTCCAATTCCAATACGCGGAACCCGCAACGCCGCTTCAACTGCCCGCCCTTTCTTCTCCGCACCCGCCAAAAGCAGCGCGACGCACTCCACCCATGGATTCCGACCTGCGTTCTTCACGCCCGTTAGCGGCGATCGGGATCGTCGATGAATCGCAGGGCTTGCAACTTGGCCACTTTCACCCCGACTCGCAGTTCGCCTCCTTCCGTTCCGTTGACAATGTCGACCCGCACCAGCCTTTACAGAGTGCGACGGCACAGAACGCGATAGCCTTGGAAAGCAACGCGCAAGCTACTACGGAGGATGGAATACCCTTACTCCAGTCAGACCCGGCTTTTCAGCAGCCAAACTATGGCGGATTGGCGCCCGACACCACGGCCTCCACGAGCTTTGCCGGACAATTACAGGGCAAGCTGATCCCGGATCCACCTGACTTGGAGTACTGGAGGGATAGATTGTTCCACGTGGACGAGACAATCACCTTAAGCGAAGAACAGTATGCTACCGCGTGCTGCAATCAATTCCTCGAGCTTCATTGATCGCTGACGGACCCCGTTCCACAGATTCCAGACCTATTTCCCTCACGTTGACAATGTCTACTCCCATCGCTCTACCCAACGCTACAAGCGCAGACCATTTGTATCCCACTACTGGGACTGTCGTCTGAAAGGCCGGCCTCCGGGGACACCCAAATCCGACGACCCGACCAAGAAAAAGCGCAAGCGTACGGCACGAGAGCGAGATCTCTGCGACGTCAAGATCAAGATTACGGAATACTTCCCCGGCAGCGGGGTTATAGATACAACCGGTGGTTTTGAATCGCTGCCCGCTGAGCTCTTGCCTGGAGTGCACACCTTGTTTCCGCTTCAGGGCAACCAGCCTTTTGGAGTGCTCGCGCCGGGTCCCAATTTACCGCATGACCATCCTGGGGTGAATGGAGCGCGCTATTTCACTATCCAACGTGTGAATGGAAATGGTGCCAATGGGAAAAGTGAAGGCGTGGGAGGTGGTCATCGACATACACTCGAGGATAGCGATCGAGTCAAGAAGAATAGTGTCCAGAGACACTTTATGAAGGAGGATAAGGAAAGGAAAAAGTCTGCGGTATGTTCACCTTCTCGATTGCGTGCAAGATGTAAGAGGGGCTTGGCGGCTCCCGGCAAGATCGGCTACGTCATATCAATATCCACTTCCATTTGGAACTTCGACGCTTCTTTCTGAACTACCGTTGATCGGCTTTGGATTCATTCTTAATTCTTGAAAGATTCTAATCTATCTCCTGCAGTATCGAGCCATGGCCGACGAAAGTCAGGCGCAGAAGTCATACCACACCAAAGCGACTGGCTTGGCCGCCGCTACAGCGATTAGCCATTCAGTGGAGACGAATCTCAAGCTGTATGGCAGCTGCTTTTGGTGAGTTGCGATTCCACTGCACTACACAGATGTGCCTATGATGGAATCAACGCCCCGCTGATTCGATGATCTGCTCCCAGCCCTTTCGTGCAGCGTGTCTGGATCGCACTTGAACTGAAGGGCATTCCTTATCAGTACATTGAAGTAGATCCGTATAAAAAGCCGCAGTCCCTGCTGCAAGTGAACCCGCGGGGTCTCGTGCCAGCATTGCGACACGATGATTGGGGATGCTATGAAAGCACAGTGCTCATGGAATATGTGAGGAGCTTGCCAGCCATTCCAGGGCATCACCCATACGCATACTGTGCTAATGCAAAATAGCTCGAGGACCTGAATCTTGGCACCTCACTTATGCCTGCAGATGCAAAATTGCGCGCTCACTGCCGGCTTTGGGCCGATCATGTCAGGAAGAATGCTCACTTCTATCATTGGACATCGCTGACGGTCCCCAGATCAACCGGAATATTGTGCCAAACTTCTACCGGGTCCTGCAGGAGCAGGATCAGCAGAAACAGATAGCCAATGCACAGGAGCTTCGAAATGCGTTCAACCAGTTGATGGCAGCTGCGCATACTCGGGGGCCATTCTTCATGGGATCACAAATTTCTTTCGTGGATATTCAGGCCGCACCATGGGTCTTACGGCTCCGGCGCGTATTAAAGCCATATCGAGGCTGGCCAGATGCCGAGGAAGGAACAAGATGGGCGGCATGGGTCAATGCCATCGAGACTAATGAGCATGTCCGAGCAACAACCAGTACGGATGCGCTCTATCTCGACAGCTATGAGCGTTATGCCGGTGAGTGCCCTTGGTCAACCCAACTCCACGCCGTACGGCGCTGACATTTCGTATGACAGAGAATCGCCCGAACACGTCTCAGGTTGCAAATGCGATCAATTCGGGACGCGGACTTCCTTGAATGCGCTCCTCGCATTCTTCACGGGCCAGGCAGATTGGGATGCCCTTGCTCTCGCCGCTGGTCGCGGGCGAAAGCATGGGCGAAGGATGAGAATCCGGTGCAGTGTACCCTTAGCTTGTTCGTGCGCCTCTGTTACCAAATCCAAAGCCTCCCCTTCCACTCCCATCCGGACCACGAGGGTTCCGAGTCGGCTGCTGTGGAGCAGGCTGTTTCTCAGAGTCGCTCCGACCTCCTTGGCGATCTCGCCTTTGTAGTTGTGGTGGGGTCGACCTGGCTGAAGTCGACGGATCATAGAGATGTCTCGACTTGTTTGAAGCTGCCGAGGAGTCTCGCTTCTGGTAGTCCCGACCACCACGACCCTTGCCTTTCCCTCTGCTATCTGCTGATGAGCTCTGGCGGGGCGGGGTCGTACTTCCAGGCGACGATGTGCCGGATGTTGTAGCGGACGGACTTCCAAAGAGTCTCTCCCGTACTTCCTCGTATTTGCGCTGCTTTTCTTCCCGGTTCTTCAGTGCTATTGCCTGGCGTTCCTCTGCTGTGGGCTCCCGACGCTTAGACTCGTCGTCCGAATCGCCTTCCTCGCCATCTAGACCGAGCTGCCCGAGTCCAGCCGTTGCTCCATCCACTCCGCCTGCGGCAGATTGCCGAGTTGCGATCTGCGGCCTTCGGCTCAGGAGGGTGACGGCCGGCTTGATGTCCTGCTTGAGGGGTACATCGGAGCGCGCTTCAACAAAGTGGAATGTTTGCGGGGTTTCACTGCCATGAAAATCCGCATTAGTCTCGAAATCCTCGTAGTTTATTTGAGAGGAACGACGTACGCCTCCGCCCATAGCTGTCGGTTAAATTCCGCCTGTTGCGCGCGGCGCTGTGCTTTGGTGACTTTGGACGAGACTTTCTTCTCGGGCTCCGTGGTTGACTTGGACGCTAGGGCCTGAATCACGCCATCAATATTCCATTGGGTTCAAGGCGCATTCCTTTGACATGGCGGAGATTGCTGACTGCTTACATCTGCCTGGGACTCCCAGTCGTCCTCCCATGCGTTGGGGATCTCAGCGTTTGCGCTCATGGCACAAGGTAGAAAGAATAGCAGGAGGAAGTGAAAAATGAGATGATGCAAGCGCTGCGAATACAAAATAAAGCTCAGCGATATGCTCAGTGTGTATATAAGAAATTTAGGAAGAAAAGAAAAATCGACGTATTTGCCCAAACGGCCACCGCCCACGCCGCGTTGATCTCCGCTCCCCGCTACCCCATTCGATCAATCTACTAAGTTCATCTCAGCTCTGCACCGCAAACATGGCTATTGGTAAGTGTCATCCTTCTTTTCACATGGAAGAGACTCGGGATTGTGAGCTCTTCGAAGCCCGTATCGATGTCCCTGACCTCCGCGCCCCGCCCATGTCTTCCTCAATTGCCGACCCTCCGCTCACTGTTCTCACAGATTCCAGGGATCCCGACGGTGACTCCGAGATGGCCTCTTCCGGCGACTCAATCCATACAGAATCCGACGGAGCTGCTGCTGGTGCCCGCACCCCGACCCGTTTCGCTCACGCTTCTGCCGCCGCCGCGTCCGAGCTCTCTCCCCCGGGCTCTCAACCTCAACACCTACCCGATATCTCCGCGACTGCCGATTTTAAGGAACTTGGGGCGGACGCGGCACAGAAAGCTCGGGCGGGATCAGAGCAGCCCGTTGCGTCGTGGCAGACCAAGCGTTCTCAGGATGACTACCAGCGGGCGATGGAGCATGTAGTGGACAAGGACTTCAACCTACGTATGTGGTTTCCTGACTATGAGGCTTTGGCATTTGCTAACTCATCTCTTTCTAGACGAGTTTGGAGACCCGTTCGATGAGCGTGACTTGGATCAGAAGCTGTTTTGATGCGCCTTCCGGGGTTCGCTTTTGGAGATGCTACATATCTCTGGCAGATATGACTTAATGAGATACGACTTGACAGCTACACAATGGATTGATGGGGACGATAGCAATGCGCTCGTCTGATCAATATGAACAATAGATTCGCGCTTCATCCTGTGTCTCTCCCGAGCTATGAAACTAGACTGAGTACCCACCATCCACGCTCAGTCCTGCACCGTGCATGGAGTTGCTCATCGGTGATGTAAGAAAGACAATGGCGTCGGCTACCTCTTCGACTGTTGCGGGCCTTCCGGCAGGGGTCTCTCTCAGGTCCTTTGTCTTTCAAATCAAGAAGTGCGAGACGCTTGACCCCATAACGTTCGATGCCGAGAGCTGCCCTCTTTCCGATTCCTTGGCCTCGCGTTAGGTACATTTTTGCTTCTACCGTGGTGACTTGCCTGATCCAGCTCCAGTAATAAAAGCTGTGCCTCCTAATTAAAACGTATTTATAGTTTTCTTGGGCATACTGTAAATGAACCTAGGGTTACTGGATATCTAAATGAATATACGGTACACCAGGGCTGCGATCGAGGTGTACCCCCACATCGGCTAGCACGACAATACTACTTGGCTTCAATAATAAGATCAATGAATCAGGCGGGTCCTTTAGTCTTGGCTATCATGTGTGATACCTGATGGACATATTGCACATTAACCCGCACGACAACTGAGCTGGTTGCGTGGGGATGAAAGGTGCAACCTCACATAGACATAAGATGTAACAAGCATCAACCTTCATACAGTAGTGTGGACTTGGAAAAGGAACAATATTTCCTATACATCAGCCTCGGAGATCTCGAAATATTCGAGTAAAGTCTTCTACAAAGTTAAGGAAACCTTGAAGCTCTGACCTGGTAGTGCCCATAGTCAAAGCTAGCATACCACGACGAGCTATCCAGAACCCATTTTGGACGGCATGGAACCAAAAGACGTCCCTCATAATTGAATCGGATTTGGAGTGTCGAGCTTCCAGATCTTCTGTTCGAAGAATTTCAAGTCCGTCTTCGTGGGAGCCAAAGTGAATGTTGCACACAGCTCCAACCCCTGTTACGGTCATTCTGGTTCCTTGACACCTATTAAGCAATTCTTGACGGAACCAGTCACCGAGAGAGTTGAGCTCTGTGCATGCCTCTGGTGTGTATACAGTCGAAAGGGCAACCAGACCGACATTCATGGCCAAGGAATTGTTGTTGAACGTGCCCGAATGGCTCATCTGAGTAGGATTCCCCTGCATTGTCGACTCGGAAAACGACCGAGGGTCATACATTGAAAGCAGCTCTTTGCTTCCTCCAAAAACTCCAATGGTCATTCCCCCAGCAATGTATTTCCCCAAAGTCGTGATGTCGGGCTTCAGAGGAGCATTGTCCTGGGGGTCGAGGATTATCGACTGAAGACCCCCTGGTGCCAGCCTGGAGGTCATGACTTCATCCATGATGAATATCATCCCATTTGCCTTGGTAGCCTTTTGGAGGGTGTGTAGAAATCTGGCCGAGCCTGGTATACATCCTCCGGCACCTTGCATCCCTTCGACAAGCACGGCAGCGGCTATTCCTTTGTTGTCGGATATCAGTCGCTGTATAGCCTCTTCATCGTTGTATCTCCCAAGAATCCAATCGTTCTTGTCAACAGTGTTTACAGCAACGTCATGAACGAAGGTCAGGACGCCCCCGTGGTATGCGCCGTTAAAGACGATAACCTTTGTTAAACCGGTCGCCTGACGTGCAATACTGAGGGCATAGAGGTTCGCCTCAGTGCCGGAATTGCAGAACCTCATTTGCTCCATTGAGGGAAACCTGTTTCGCACTTGCTCTGCGAAACTAGCCTCGGCAGCGGTTGTGGCGCCGAGATTCAGACCGGTCTTGGTGGTTGTCGAGATGATCGCGTCGCGAATTATTGGATTGGAATGACCGCAGACACCAGCTGTCATTTCTCCAACAAGATCAAGGTATCTAAGGCGAGATTAGTCCAAGAATAAGATGTAGAAAGTTTGGGAAACCTACTCATGGCCGTCAACGTCGATCAATCGATTGCCCTCGCCCCGGTCCATGTAGATGGGGAAGGGATCCGTATAGAGGACCGAGCGAGTGTTTCCGCCCGGTAAGATTCCAACGGCTTTCTCATGCAGCTTCTGTGAGTTTGGATTGTTCTGCTGGTAACAATTCTCGGCATCCTGCAGCAAAGTCATGATCTTTTGCGAAGGCAGATGCTCAGACTGCAGAGTGTTGGCCATGTTTCTGACATTCAGATAGCTTCCCAGTCGGTTTCGAATTCGTGGGATGACTAGTTATATAACTACAGTTGAACCGGCAATGCCGTGCACCTCCTTCATTTCGCTCGGCAGTGCCGCGCGATAAGAAAGATCCACTCTGTGCTTCCCCGCATAGAAACTCGTCTAGGGAACTTCTGGCTTTCGTTTACTCCCGCTATATTATGTTAGATTATATTGTGTCGAAGATGTAATGAATTCACTTATCATAATTTACACAGTTCCTTTTTTGTTTTGTGACTGCCCAACCATCATTTCTTTTGACCCCGTGTATCTGATAGATTCAAAACATCGAAGCCCCGGGACTCGGTCCCTTTAGTCAGTTCCCCCACACAGTCAAAAACGTAGGCGATGACCGAATTTCATCTTACAAGGACCATCGCCCCCCGAAACATCAATGAATCTAGGCTGCCGTTGGACTGTCGAACCCCAAGATGAACCATGAGTCGACTGGTCAGTCAAGGAAGCAGCGTCGTCCAGTCCATTTACCCGGTCAGCGAGCCGCGATTGCATGCATCCCCTGTCGGTGGGTACCTCCTCCATACCACCTAAAATAAGCCTTGCAAATCACTGAAGTTTCGATTAAAGACAGCGCAAAGTTCGATGCTCCAGTGGGTGGCCATCCTGCAGAAGCTGCATCAACAGGTCCATCGAATGCCGATATGCAGGAGTCTCCCGTGGCCATCCGGCCATGGAAACAGCCATGCAAGAAAATGCCAAAAGCCCGTCAAACGATCAAATACGAGACTTGTCACAGATCCCAGCCGCTGAGCTGGCACAAGCGGCTGACTTCTTCCGCGATAACTTCGGCTCAACACTGCTTTTCTTCGTGGACCCGCTCACATTTTCAACCAAATTCTGCTCTGGAGACCTACCACTGAGCCTCACTTTTGCGATACTTGCTTTGACTTCTCGGTTCAGTCCGTGGAGCTCGTGTGACGAATCTCGGGGTTATCAAGATCGAGCCAGGGAGCTGCTTCGAGGAGATAGCGATGAAGTCTCCCTTCATGTCATCCAAACATACCTCGTACATTGTGTGTACGAAGTTGGCTGCGGTCTTGAATCCAGTGCTTGGGTTCATTTGGGAAATGCCATCAGAATGGCACAGATTCTCCGTCTGTCCATCATGGACAAGCCCAGCTCCTATTTTGATTGGGGCCGGCCTGTTCGAAACGCAAACGAAGATCCAATCACCGTCGAGCTGAAGCGAAGAACGTTTTGGAGTTGCTTCTTTCTCGATAAGCTTTTGTCCAATGGCAGAGATCGACCGAGTGGTATTGATGAGAAAGATGTTTGCTGTCACTTCCCCATTTCTGAAGAGGACTTCATCTTCCGGAGGTTTCACCAGTCTTCAACATTGAGCAATCTCGATTTGAGTCGCGGAACATCAAACAATCTTTATGTTTCCCTCGCTCGTATACTGTCAATACTGGGCGATATCATCACTTGGCATGGACGAGGCGGGCGGTATATGCACACCGGAGCACCTTGGAAAAGCGACATGCCATTCACTGTGCTTGACCAGAAGTTGAAGGAATGGCATCGGCAGGTGCCCAGCCACCTTCAATATTCGAAGGATACCTTTGCTGCGTTGTCAATGCTGAGCTCAAGTCAGCTGAAAATTTGGGGCCTCGCCTATTTATTTTTCTTCCTGGCGAAGATCTACCTTCTTCGAGAATATATTCCATTTCTTCCCCCAAAGGAGTATGCGCCCCGAGACGGTCCTGAAAAGGTGGAATCGGTGTCGGAAGACTGGGGAAATGCTCCATCGGGGTGGTGGAAAGAATGTCTTGAAGAACTTGCTCAAAGCTCAGATTCAGCCACCGAACTGTTCCGCTTGTTGACAGATAAGCTCTCTGTCTTTCCGGGCGTCTATCCTTTCATCGGTCTGTGCTTGATGACTACCACGATCGTGCACCTTGTTTTTGCAATGATCGACGAAAAGGGCTTTGATGATGCCACGATTCCACGAAAAGCGGAAGCTCTATTGCAAGACGACATCAAAGCTATGGAATCCTTATCCAAGTTCTGGGAACTACCAAAATACTGGATAAATCAGATCGCTCTGTATCGAGCTCTGCTGATTAAATCCCGAAATGTTGACGAGCCTATTTCGGAGGAGGGTTTCAAGACCATCGCTGATGGTATAATGAACTATATTCGCGAATCCCGCGACGTAAAAATGGATCAAGAAATCGATAAACCGAAGGCGCGATCATCGAAAGACGAACCATTGTCACCCTCTACTGCGGGGCCACAGCAAAAGTAAGTACAATCTACAGAGTCTTGTGGTCGAAGCTAACAATGCAGTATTGCCACTTCTCATCTTGTCACCCCTTATAGAGGCGGGCATGATATACGGAGGGGTCCAACACAACTATCAGCCCAACTTAATGGCGAAATTGAAAGCGACGACCTATCAGGTGATCAACTTGACCAAGAATTCCAATTCAATGACTGCTTTTCGGATATCGATAATCAACTGGAGGATCAGATACTATCATTGGCGAATTGGGAATATTTTAATTTTCCATAATACAAGCAAAATGATCCCGGTCATAATAGCGTTTCCTTATTTGAGATTTGCAGGCCTATCGGCAGTGCCGACTACTCGTATTACCGTCAATCATCGGAGCTGCCGAATCCCCGCATCGTTTCCCGAGGTCTCAGTCGGTCCCCTCTTATATCGAAAGAAAGGAAGCACTCGCTTTGAACCGAACCCAATATTCTCTCAAAGGAGGAACAGCTAGACACTCGTTCGGATCACCTCTCTTAATTGTTCATCACAAAATGCCATACAAACTTCAAGGCCGAAACGTTCTCATTGTTGGTGGTGCGAGGTCCGTGTCTTGTGGTTTTTCACCTTCTACTGATCATCTTCCCCCTTGATTCTGACCAAATGCATGAACAGGGGCCTTGGAGTTTGCATTGCCGAGAAGTTCGCTGCAGAAGGTTGTAATGTCGCCATCAACTATCTCGCGAGTCAACAGCAAGCCGATGACCTTGCTCTGAGACTGGAGGGGGAATACAAAATCAAAACAGTCACAATTCAAGGAGTACGTTGTTTGGCAATATCTGCAAAAGAGATAGCTAATACATTCGCGACTTAGGATGCAGGGATCCAAGCCGATTGCGTGAGGCTGGTTCAGACAGCAATCGAGAAGCTACACGGGCTGGACATTATTATTTCCAATGCCGTGAGTCTCGTATTCTTCAAGTTCGATAGAAGATACTGACTGCTGAGAGGGGTGGACGCGATTTTCCAATTTTGGCGACCTGTACGCTCTGGATGAAGCTGAATGGGACAAGGTGAGAGGACCTGCTGCAAAATACAACCAAACTCGGCGTTGACGTTTTATTTCGGCTCAAAGTGCTGGGCAACAAATGTCAAAAGCAATCTGTTCTTGTTCAGAGAGGCCCTTCCGACCTTCAACGCAAATCCTGAAGGTGGCGTCTTCATCACAACCTCATCTATTGCTGTGCGGTCCTAAAGATTCCTTTCCATGGGAAGTCGTCATTTGCTGACCCATTTTTCCAGGGCATTACTCCCGGTGGAAGCAGCATGGCGTACTCGGTTACTAAATCTGCCGGTGAGTAACTAATACCCCATTGCATTTTCCGATTGTTTACTAATATAACAACATAGGGCTCCATCTTTTGAAATGCCTCAAGGCATCGCAAGGACCAAAGGTTCGCATCAACTCTGTGTTGCCGGGGTTGCTGTTAACTGAGTGGGTAAGTCAACCGACCTGGCTTCTAAGATACTGGGTGTTCGAATGTCATTGACACCTTAAGGGCCTGCAATATTCTGCCGAGGAGATTCAGGCGTGGACGAACAAGTCGGCTCTTAAGCACGAAGTCTACCTCGATGATTGCGCCGACATGTATGTGGCAATTGCCAAGAATACGTCGATGACAGGTCAAGAAATAACTTTGGGTAAGAGGCTTCAAATGCCCTCGATGATAGACTACGGGTTCCTGACCGTTCTAGACTCCGGATATGTGACGAAGTAGGACATGGGTGCGCCCTTGATAGATGCGGCTGTAGGGGTCGACACTTGCTACATCTTACTTTCCCTTTGCGGCCCAGATGAAATTATCAAGAATCGTCATATTTCGCATGTCCAAGGAAGCCCAGAGCCTCCTACGTCATCCGAGCCATCGAATAAGGGATACTTATGCAACCTTTCGCTGAAGGCACCAAATATCGTGAATTCGAGAAGGCGCGAGTATTAAGAATGAAGTAACTAATAGCTTAAAGCTTTTTGCATCATTGCTTGTCCGTTGCGCAATCGATAGGTCTGGCGCTGTTTGTAGAAACTGTGACCTTTTCTAGAGCCATTTGACAGGTGTGGGGAGATAGTTAGACTTCGGTTTCGGTCCCGAACGTCATTCAATCGCCACCCGATGTACTGACAGCAGCCACCGCAAGCATATGTGGTCATTGAAAGTGGCCGATTATTTCGCTGCATTCTTCAGACGTCCCAGAATTTGCGTTATCTTTCACCTCCGAGGAGCTCTTCATGATGAAGTCCCCGCATTACGACCGCCCTTCGGGAAAGACCGAGGCCTGGATTCTCGGAAGCGGAACTGCGTCCCTGGCATCAGCAGTTTATCTGATAAAGCACGCTAAACTGTGCCCGTCAAATGTGCACGTCCTTGATGAGCACATGTCATTGGAGCAAACAGTACATCGCGAAGGAAACCCCTCGACAGGATACGATCAATTCGCGGGTTGTCTCCCCGTTCCTGTTGGCCCGGGTTTGCAGGAACTTCTTTCTATGATTCCATCGGCGACGTGGGAAGGGCGATCTTTTCTGGACGAGATAAATGAAAAGGCGGAACAGCGACTCGCCGCCAACAGCAAAGATGGCACTTGCTTCGTCACTCGAAAAGACGGGTCTTTCAAGCATTTGCCTACCAAAAAGCTAAATTTGAACTTGAGGGACAGATTCAGCTTGATCCGCCTTCTGCTCAAAAATGGAACGAATCTACAAGGAAAACAGATTCGGGAATTTTTCAGGGACAACTTTTTTGAAAGTACCTTCTGGGAAATCTGGTCGATACAGTGAGTATTTTCCGGTTCGTTTGAATGAAGTGTGAATAATGTAAAGCATTCCAGATTTGGATTTCAGCCCTGGCACAGTGCCACAGAGTTCAGACGCGCTATCAGGCAGTACCTATCTGACTTTAAAGGTCTAAGTATATTGAGTTGTCTGGATATCACCGGCTACTACCAATATGACTCGATATTCCTGCCAATATACTTTTTTCTCCAGGGTCAAGGTGTGGACTTCCAATTTGGCACCAAAGTCAAGGATATAGAAACGTCAGTCAAGCAAAACCAACGAACCATTACTTGCTTGTCCGTTTCACAAGGTGGATTGGAGTTGAAGAACACCTTGGGTCCTGACGACATCGTCATTGCTTCACTAGGGTCGACTGTTTCCGGGTCGGCAGTCGGAACAAACAATCTACCACCAGCATGGCGATCAGTACAGCCAAGTGACCATCTTGATGAAAATTGGTCAATTTGGCTGGAAGCTGGAAACAAGTATCAGGATCTCGGCAATCCTTATACATTCTGCACACGCAAATCAGAGTCTATGTTGGAATCATTTACGATCACAACTGAGAATGTCGAATTTTTCGACTATCTTAGCACTCTTTCACAATGCAAATCTAAAGCAGGTGCAGTTTATATAATAAAGGATTGTAGCTGGGGGTTGAATCTCTGCATTCCCTCCCAGCCGGTATTTTCTCATCAGCCGCGAAACGTCCGCGTTCTTTGGGGCTTTGGTCGCTTCCCTGACACGAAAGGAGATTACGTCAACAAGTCGATGGTTTATTGCTCTGGAGCACAGCTCATGTCCGAGATTTTATATCACATGAATCTTCCTAACGAGATGGCTTCGGAAGTTCTCCAGCATTCTATTACCATTCCACGAGCAATGCCACGGATGAGCTCGACCTTGCTGACCAGAGAGCAGAATGATCGCCCGCGCATCATTCCGAAGACAATTTCTAATCTTGGTCTTGTTGGTCCCTTTGTTGAAATCCCGGGCCGGACCTGTGCGGACATAAGTTACGGTGTGGACGCCGCGCGGATAGCTGTATCGCATCTTATGGGCCTTCAACCTTGGCCTGAAGAACCTTCTGGCCCGTCGATCCCCAGGCTTTTGGCCACTTTGCTATGGAAGTAGTTCTGTTCTACGAACGTCATTTCATTAGTACTCTCTTGTGCAGTCAGTATCTTCCACCATTGTACATAACACTTACTCTATGTCATCTGAGATGTTACTACCATTTTCTCCAGGTCAATCGAAGGCGTGTCGTAATCTGTGGTCCATTGACGAAGAAGTGGGCCAAGTTTATGTCCTTGAGTACCAGGAGCACTACTAGCAGTCTGTCTATTTACTGGCAAGGGTGGTCCATCCCCAATAGGCGAAATCGATGTGGGTGAAATGCACCGGTTTCTCTAGATAATACAGTTAAGGTCCTGTTGGTACACTTCGTGTTACCATTATTTATGCAAGCACTGGATCCGACGACTTTTATGTTCATCATACCCAATGCACGAACTGATTGTCCTTTTCGCTAAGCTTGTATCTGGCTTAAGACCGAGACCTACATAACAGGAACTATAGAGGGCTAGTTCGGGTATACGAGCTTTTCAATAATCCACAAACGCTAAGTTCCAAGACGGAAGCCATTATCATCTCACTCTCTACATTGATTCAATAGTGTTTTCTCATACATCGTTTGATTTCTGATGCTTAGATCAATGTAAAAGACACAGATGTCCACAGCTCATCATCATCCCCCGAATAGATACCTTCAAGCAAGATCAAACATATTAAGATACCGTTCAATACATAATCAGTCATCAAGTGCCGTGCACCGTATAGAGCGCCAAGTAAGGGCGGCACCTGGGGCAAAGGGTGAAACAGTCGAGCACTTTTCATAACTCGTAAGACTTTGGCTTGCGCCGCCGTTGCTCGAACTGCAATCATCCGTATATACAAGGCAGACGCCGCCTGTAAGAACGTGTGACCAAACATCATGCTCCGGCATGCCGTCACAAGAGCCCGTCGTAAAGCCACCGTCAGTATAATATCGGCACGAAACGCCGGTGTCGGAATATTGACTGAGACCCCCCTTTCGAATATCGATACAGTCGTCGGAAGTAGGTCCTTCCAGAAGGTAATAGTTAGCGGTCGCGTCACAGTCGGTGTTGAGATAGGCCGCAAGGGTCCACATCGGAGTTTCGCTCGTAGTAGTGCTCATTTGCTGCTGGGTTATAGTCGTGGTTTCGGTCTTGGTTGTAGTCTCAACTGTGGCTGTACTTTGAGATATGGACTTGGTGAGCGTGGTCTTGGCTGCAACTATCCCCGGTGCTGGGCAATTGGAGAGACATGTGCCTAGAAAGCAAAAGGGTCCCAAAGCACAGGAACCACCCTTCATACACTGCAAACATTTTTAGATACCACTGCAAGATTAGTTGGTTGAGTAACAAAACGTACACATTGATTTGACGGACATGGGTTCAAAGATGCGAGGTCAGACCATTCACTGGGCCGTGTTGTCCCCGGCACTTGGGGGCCACAGACAGCATTTGCAAGAGCAACAGGCATCGGAGGCTCGCCGGCACTCACACAAATAAACTTTCCTTGCCTAGTTCCATTACAGCCTTCCCAGTCGAATGTTTGTGTATTGTATTCCTCAATCTCAGCAACAGTGATTCCCTGCACCTGCGCAATGCTTTCGCAAGTATCTCCCTGTTGCACCACATATGTAGAGCAAATACCATCCCTGTTTGCTGGCAGTGCAGCAGATACATTAGCGACAAGGAGAAGCCCACATAAGGCGTGAAGGAGAAATCCAATCATTTGAAAAGCTATCGCGTCGAGTGTAAGACAGATTCACTTGGGTCGAGAATTTTGCGGCACGCAACGGCTTATCCTATATACATCTTCAAGATAAAGGTAAAAGACTCCATGCCCAGGCGGTGGGTATCGGGGACCTCGGGAAGGGGTCCAAAATTGATCAATATAGATATAGAACTACATGAAACCCGAGAAATCCTATTTACAGCATCGAGTTCATTATGAGCGTAACAAATTACTATCTTTTATGCAAGCCTCAATGAGGAAGGCACATGATAGGACTAAAGTTAGTTCCCGTTTTATTAGACAAAGGTCTCTGTTCCATCATCACGTTATTCGTCTTCAAAAGAGGCCTTTGTCTCGGGCCGCATCGTCGTCGGCACGGCTTCGCCGCCGCCGCCAATAAAGCATCTGAAAGACGTTTTTTCACCTCGCCGGTTGCCTAAACCAGCGTTTTGTAATCAAAATTTGGTCGTCTATTGACACATGGTGTATCGGACTATAACACGCCCTTGTTCAAACTATACTCCTACTTGTTCCGGCGAAATTTTCTTTCAACAGCTCTCCATTTATTGCCCCTTGTTAAGGGCCAGGGTCCTAGATAAACAGATTCTCGCAGTGCACTTTCTTAAAATACTTTAGTCGAGTACCAGAAGGAAGAAGCCTAGGCTTCTTCGCTTTTTTTCATTGTCAAGACCAATCTGTGAATGGGCTATCAGCCAACAGTGTAACGCAGGCCCTTTTTGAAGGGATAGTTCATTTCCTGTCTTGCCAATAAGCGGATCATCATGAGGCTCACCAGATACAAACACGTGGATTATATTTAGATGTGGCGTCTAGTGAGTTGGCAATGAAAGGGTCAATGACAGTAAGCGAATACCAGGATAGATCAAGAATTAGTTTCAGCCTTGAAAGGTTCAAAGATTGACCCTAAGTCGAACTCGACGATCAATTCACGCACCGGATAGGTGGTATCTGCCATTTTTTGGATTTCTCTCTTTCCCTGTTCCTCATTCCAGTACTAAGTACAGCATGGATCGAAATCAGTTTCACCAACCTCTGCTCTTTGATTCTTCCTCGAACCCTATCCCAAAAGACGCTTATCTCTATCTGGATTAGTCTTGTTTCAAGAAACAAATCGTTACAAAATATGGAAATTACGTATGTGAGACTAGGTTTGATAACTACGAAACACTGTTGCTATTAGTTATAACGTGGGTATTCCGAATTGACCCGGTTTACTATACAAAACATAAGGGAGATTGGGTAGACGCTGAATCGTCTCATCCTAGTGGTAAATACCACCTCCTCAGCTCGACATATTTCCGTTTCTTTCAGAAAGGGGGCCAACTCCGCGGAGATTTATGGTGGTTCACGGTTCACGGTTCACGGTTCACGGTTCATGGTTCACATCAACTACGACCAACCAATTTCCCGTAGATACAGAGTGGTTCGTATAGACTTCACGCAACCACAGATGGTTCTTGCGTTAAGTTTTTGTTTCATCACTATTCTTTTGGCAGGGTTTTGGAGTGCTATTAGTTAATTTTTGTTCGTGTGAGCACCTCCTACCCAGCATATTGTATTTCCCTGTCTCTTCAGCATCTTCTCTCCGAAGTGCGGCCCTGTCAACTATTTGTCTCGGACTACTTGCTTGCCATAATCAGCGCGCCTTCGAGTGAAATGTGCTGCTCAACCATCAATCATGGCCGCTTCGCTCACCTCTGACATCGCGCCCCACGCTTCTGGGTTGGAGTCGGACAGTGGTTCGCCGCTGGAAAACCACCCCCCTAAAGCTTTTCTAAATGACACACCGAAATCGGCTCCATCAAGTCACGAACCAAGCCTCACGTCGATCCATGATGACCGCCCTTTTCCCGTCTCCGCAGCGATTCCCGACTCGTACGAGCTCTTCGTGCAGTCGCGTGCTGCCACTGAAGCTGAGCACAAAATGACTTTCTGGGAGGGATGTCATATCTATCCTAAGGCCGTTGCGTGGTCAACGCTACTGTCTATGGCAATTGTCTCGGAGGCATACGGTACTATTTTGATCAATGGCTTTTTTGGTTTCCCGATCTTCCGGCAGTTCTATGGTACACCTACCGGTCAACAGGATTATGAGATTTCAGCTGCGTGGCAGGCTGGTCTCATCAATGCGGCCTACGGCGGCGAGATTCTAGGTTTACTGTTTTACGGTCTTCTAACAGATAGATTTGGATACCGTCGCGTCATGATTGGGTCCCTGGTCTGCTTGTCTTTATTTTTACTCTTGACTTTCTTTGCAACAAATATTCCAATGCTCCTAGCAGGTCAGATTCTCTGTGGGTTGCCTTGGGGGTCAGTGGGTTCCGTTTCCGCACATTATGTTGCTTCTTATCACCTTACTAATGCTGAGCAGGGCTCTCCAAACATTGAGCCTTACCTATGCAGCCGAAGTCATGCCGGTCGCCTTACGAGCCTACCTGACGTCGAATATTAATAACTGCTGGATAATCGGTCAGCTCATAGGGGCGGGCGTCATGCGTGCTTTTGTTAATGACCCGTCGGAATGGTCATATCGCATTCCGTTGGCTTTGCAATGGGCATTTATAGTCCCGCTTTCAATCGGGATCCTTTTTGCGCCTGAGAGTCCATGTGAGCAACGCTTTTGTTTTCTGCGAAGAGCTCATTGTTAACACCTTTCCAGGGTGGCTTGTGCGTCATGAAAAGCTTAAGCAGGCGAAAAAGTCCCTTAAACGGCTTATCAGAATCGGAACCTTCACTGGCGTCGACGCCGATAAAACACTGGCTATGTTGCGCCACACCAATGAGGTAGAAAAGCATCTCAGTGGGTCCAGAGTCTCGTACATTAGATGCTTTAAAGGAACTGATCTCCGACGCACTGAGGTTGCCTGTATAGCCTGGGTCACGCAGTCCCTCTGTGGTTCAGCCTTGACTGGTTATGCAGGATACTTCTATGAACAAGCTGGCATGTCTACTCAGCACGCTTTTTCTGTTGCGATCGGTGTTTTCGGTGCCGCGATAATTGGCGGTGTCCTCTCCTGGATTTGGCTACGCATTATTGGTAGACGCACCCTCTACCTGTGGGGTCTCGTCCTCTTATTTATTGTTTTAATGATCGCCGGCGGAGTCAGTACCATACAAGAACACCAACACCCTTCGTGGGCTCTTGGCTCCTTAATCATCTTGCTCACCTTTATTTACGACACGACTATCGGGCCGGCCTGCTACGTGCTTGTCGCTGAAATTCCCTCCACTCGCCTGCGTGTCAAGACTGTCGTCCTTGCTCGCGTTGCATACAGTCTGAGTAGCCTGATCGTCAATACTGTTACAACGCGCATGCTGAATCCCACAGCCTGGAACTGGGGGGGTAAGAGCTGTTTTCTGTTTGCCGGCACTACCGTCTGTTGTTTTGTCTGGGCGTACTTCCGTCTGCCGGAGCCAAAGGGTCTCACATATCTAGAGCTTGACATTCTGTTCAGCAACAAGGCGTCCGCTCGCAAATTCCGGCTGTTCCAGGTGCATCTTGAAAGATGTGGTTATTTCGATCTGTCTCAGACAAATCGCTGGAATAGCGGCTGGGGAGGTCCTTTTTGATATGGGAAAAATAGGAGTCAAAAATTGTCCTAGAAATAAAAAGGCCTAAGAGCACCACGGTAGCCTAATGCCTCTAGAGATTATAGTATAGTCGCCTTTGAGTATATTGTAGAGTAAGTACCGCGATTTCCGCTAAGATATAAGATTAGGGTTTACCTACTGATACGGATTTTCCAAGGTCAATGGAAATTGAGTGATGAAATAATGACCAAGATTATGGAAAGCGTATATGCAAAGCAGCTTTCTCTCCCGGAATGGCGACCGAAGTTGCCATCTTATCGTATAGTACCTGGCCCATCTACGACGGTTTATCTGCACTAGCGCGTTAGTCCTAATATGATAAGTCCGTGGTCACTCCGGTTTTCAGAACGCTTCTTAAATAGAATCAGTATTACAATACGACCTGAGACGTCGAATGATGTATTTAACACGAATTGCTATACACGCATTAGTTACCTCCACGCTCCTGCTTCCTCGGCAACAACCAGCCTTCCTCATCCACTCTTGCGCATCTTTGATTCAGACTACCTATGCGGGTAATCCTTCAATAATCAGTTAATGTCCTTCCTCCGCACGAGGTCACAGATTAACCCTTCCTGTTGAACAAACCATGCATTCCGGATTCTCCAATCTTGCTCTGGGCTGTGCAGTCGGAACTCGAATTCACGCAGCAGCTGTGGTATTATTTTGTGCATCTCCAAAAGGGAGATGTTTTTGCCGATGCATGTTCGCGATCCAGCCCCGAATGTGAAAAAGCTCTTTTCCATCTCCTT
Source organism: Penicillium silybi (assembly GCA_027569585.1). Classification (NCBI taxonomy): domain Eukaryota; kingdom Fungi; phylum Ascomycota; class Eurotiomycetes; order Eurotiales; family Aspergillaceae; genus Penicillium; species Penicillium silybi. The sequence goes on from JAPDFI010000040.1 coordinate 226,874, forward strand.
GAGTGCTTCGGGGGAACTCTCGAGCCATCGCTCAGGTATAAATGAATCGGGATCAGGGAATATTTGACCGTCTCGATGCAAAACCCACGCATTTATGCCGACTATCGTTCCGCCCGGGACTTGCTTTCCACTAATTGACATCCCTTCTTTGGGCACTTCTCGCTCGAGGATCAATCCGACAGATGGATGTAGTCTCATGGCTTCTTTGAGAACTGCACCGAGGTAGGGGAGATGTGTAATGGATTCCCGGTATGAGATTGGGTCACTGAGCTTCTGATTCAATGTTGCGCTGTCAATTTCGGCTTGTACTTTTGTCATAACCGCTGGATGGCGCATGAGAAGATATAGAACGGCCCGAAGTGCAATGGCTGTTGTGTCAGATCCAGCAAAAACATTCGTTGAAAGATGCACGATAACGTCTCTCGTAGAAAGCTTCTCAGGGTCTAAACGATGGATCTCCATCCACCTAGACAACATGTCCTTTCCTTCTCCCTTCTCTTCTGCGTCAAGTTCACTATCGCGGTGTAAAGATGAACGAGAATTGACTGCCTTGAGAGTGAACTGAAGGACCTGGTTCCAGGTCTCCATACTAGGCATAAGGATGGGGAAAAGAGGATTTCCAAGTAGCAGGGGGTGCATTTCGGGAATCTGGCCACACAAGCTGGCATAGGATAGCATGCCCTGGATTGCCTCCATCATCCCATCAATGTCTCGACCTTCTTCTAGGAAACCTAGCTTTTTGGCAAAGGTAATCTCGCCCACCACGTCAAAAGCGTAGTATTGCAGCCAAGCTCCTAGATCAACAGAAGTTTTCCGATCTGCGAAATTTCTTAACTTAGAAACGAAGACTTGTGTGCATGAGTCAACAGAAGCTTCGAGCTCAAGAAGAGAAGTCATGCTGTAGGCGTTGGCCACAGGTCGCTTCTGGTCGCGGTGGAACTTCTCGTCGCGGGTGGAGAAAAGGTTCATTTGGGGCTTCTTATTCCACGATATACACTGGATAGGGTAAAAAGCCGTCTTGTGATTGTTAGCTGATAGCACTATAGTTTCTTCCACGGGCTAACACGGACTTTGGTGAACCCCTTGTTAAGGCCATAGATGACGGGGATCGCGTCAGGATCGCCGACCGATACATGCTTAGGGCCGATGCGAACCAAAGATCCGTACTTTCGATGCAAATCAATGGCGGTGGTGTGGTGATTACCCTTCCAAACACTGTGCAGTTTCCACAACCGCGTGTATTTCGCAGCTGTAGGCCCGGGAATATCTCGAAGTCCACGTTTAAATCTGTTCTTGAGAAGGTGGAGAACGACCGCGGCCAAAAGAATGCAGAAAAAGTAGGTTTTCAAAGGATAGCCCATAGCTGTGTCTCCCATTGTAGTAACTGCCATCTGAATGAATAGAGAGATTAAGTCAACAGTCGTCTTGATGATATCAAAGAATAGTGCTCACAGCATTCTAAACGCGCATTTCCCTCTCAATTTATACAACTGTACGCGCATCACGTTCGTCCCAAGTCGTCGGTCCGAATCATCGGGTAGGCAAACTTTAATAAGTCGGATACCAAAAGACTGAATATTTTTCCTTGCTGCAACTGGACACACTAAATTCGGCGGCCAATAGATACAAGGCTTTTTCTAGTCGCGGACTTGAATGTGGGGGGAAATGTGGGGGAATGCAGGAAAATGCGGGGGTAGAACGGATGTGAAATGCGGAGGGATAGGAAGCGACCCGATGGATCAACTCGGATCGGAATCTTCAGGTGGTCCTGCCTGGGTTAGCAATTAGTTCTCGCTGTACCAGTTCACTTGGCATTCACTAGTACCGATTACTATATCATTAGCTCCGATTTGACGAGCTGTGACCGTAGCCTGCCCAATAAACGCGGTAGGAACTTCTTAGAGTCATATCGTCGGGTTGGCGTAGTCCATGGAGCAAGGAGAGTAGGCCCTGCTACGGACGGATTCCACCTGCGGCCAAAACGACGCCGAAAATGGCTCCGGGTGATGAGCACTAATACTGGACCGATCCCATTCTTTGCGAGGAAACTCGAGCCAAGCTGTTTGCCCGTCGCTGTGTCAATGAAGATGTCCATAAACAGATGCGATGGGTACGAGTATTTCTTCTGGATTTGGAGAGGCTAGGCTAATGGTCGCATAGTTTCTCGCGGGTCCCTTCCCGGCCGAACGCAGGACACCATGACGAACGAAGGACAAGGACACTTTATCTTCCCATAAGACGTATGTCCAACGGTTTAGAAGTTAAACACCAATTATACTCTATAGGCATCAAAAATCATTGAACACCGAACCTAAGCTAACACAGCTAACGCGGCCCTCGGACGGAGCCCTAACGGACCACTAGTTCATGGAGGCCACGAGGTTGTTGACGGGGCAACGGGTCTCGGGCCGGCACCAATGCAAAACCTCGGTGTGAAATTCGACCTCATCAAAACACCTGGGTTTGCGACCAGTCGTCGCATTTCGCGCCTCAATTTACATTTGGGGTTGTCTTATCGCCATATATTATTCGGTATACAGCTTCAAATAACTATTTAGCCCTATACGGTCATCGGATTCCAGGGGATATTTTGACACATTCCACGCGCGTCAACAACAATGGACACCGACCCTGCTCAGCCGCTGGCCCAGCCATGGTGCGTGAAATTCTTTCTCTACTTCTCTGATCCTTGAACCTTTTATATTGTGCTCAAAGAAACAACCGCATGCACTGCCCGGCCCAGGGGCTGTCCCTCTCCCTACCTACCCCCTCCCCCTTCTGGTGGTCGGCTGTACACACAACTTCATGGAGTCGCGAAAATCTTGACACCGTCAATTTCACCTCGCTAACGGTGAGCGCTCTTGCGCATCTCTTCCTACAGTGGCCTTAACGACCCCGAACAAGAAAATACCTTCAGGTTTACTCCCATCAAAGCTATCAAAGCATTGCCTCGTCTGTGGGAACGCAAACCAGCGACCCCATTTCAGGGTGGAATTAAGTCGAAGAAACTGTGGAAGCGATTCCACGCATCTTTCTCCAACATGCAGTCGCTTCAGCAATCGAGCGCGCTGGAGCAAAACGCCTTCCAGACTGCTATCAACTCGTCCGCCGTCAACACATCCAAGGACACAACATATTCGCGCGGCGTCAAGCGTCTTCGCGTCGACTCCGATGGCTCCGATGTCCGGGAAGATATTGGATTCCAGCAGCAGCCGGGACGCTCTTTTCTTGAAACCAAGTGGGAATCGGAAACACGGAAGCGACGTAAGCATGGTCAACAAATCGGGATTGTGTTTGTCACTAATGGGGGTTTGCAGGGAAATTGCCCGACGCGCCTTTTAGTATCTTCGATGAGAGCTTACAACACAAGCCGACCGTGGCTTCGAGTCAGCTTACTGGACCCGTCAATGACAGCCACGAATATGATATAAACAATGGCCTTGGTGACGTCGAGGGTGATCTAGCGTTGACCGCATCGCCCACACCACTTAGCCATCTACGAAGCCCTCCAAAGACGACAATCTTCCAAGACGCCATGCAACTAGTTAACTCGCCGGCCTCCGAGTCCAAGCCCATCAAGAGCCAGGAGTCTCAATCAAAGTACCAAGACCATCACGCCATTGCCAACAGTGCTGCGGAGGAAGGCAGCCAGAACATTGCACCAACGCCTACAAAGGCTGTGCGAGACTTGACTCAAAAGCAGGAGGGAACTCTGGTGCGATCAGCGCTCCGGAGCTCGTTGGATGGAGAGGACGCCGAGCTGCTTAATGACTTCCTTTCCAAGGCTAAGGCCAAGCGTGCGGCAAAGGCGGCCCTGACGAATTCCCAGGAGGGCGCTGCTGAGGCATCATCAAGCCCCGAGGAGTCACCGGAGGAAGGCCTCACGCCACGGTCCCGACGAGTGCTGGAGAATTTGGACGCAAACTCGCCTTCGCCAGTCAAGACTCAGATCTCACCAACCAAGAGCGATGCCATGCCCGGTGACGATGCTCAAGAAGATGCTGTCAGCAAGGACATTCAAGATGATGAACCGGCCCCTGCAAGCCCTACATACCGACGAAGCACTCGCGTCAAGGCTCCCCCAGCCAATACACCCGCTGCGCGCAACACCATTGCACTCCGCCGGGCTAAGGGCACCGAGTTTGTTTTCCTGCAGCGGACCGAGGCCCAACAGCTGGCCCTGGCCACCAGGAAAAACACTCGCAGCAACAAGGGTGATGCGGTCCCGCCTAAATACGTTCTGCAGGCCATGGCCGAGCAGGAAAATGAAGGGTCTAATACAGTGCAAGAGCGATTAGCCCGCAAAGGGTCCAGCGGTCGACCAGCTCCGAAAAACGTCTCTTGGAACAACAAGCGCCTCGTCGAATTCGAAGATGATGACAATCAGACCCCAGCGCCGGAGGAAGAGGATAATGGCAGCAGCAAGAGTGACGTCGGCGATACTACTACTCAATCTGGAGTCAAGCGCTCAGAGAAGAACTCATCAACCAGTGGTCGCAGCAGCCGTAGCCAGATGCAGAAGTCAAGCCATGAGGCTGTCAGCATGGAGTCCGAGAGCGGCGTGACCGCCCCTACTGCGCCAGCTGCAACCCCACGTTCTCGACGGGTGCGGCGCCTGGGCGACTCGACCGGTGTCTCTGGCACTCCTGTGAAGACTGGTAGCGGCCGCATCAGCAAACCCCCGAGTGCCACCACCCAAACTGATGGACCGTCAACTCCTCCCAAGGCTCGTCGCAAGCTGGTTCCAAAGTCTCCCAGCTCGTCGCTGCTCCCTGCGCCCGTCTCCAGGGGTGAACAGCCTTTTGTCAGTGGTATTCCTACACGCAGCGCAAGCACTGCCAACAAGGGATCTAAGCGGAAGGACATGCCCCAGTCTAGTGCAGGATGCACACCCATGCCACGCCGGGTTCGAGGGAGGAACTAATTGTATGGAAGTGCCCTTTGATTTGGTGCTGTGGCTTTCGTATACATGAGCATTTTGGTGCCTCGTTCCATGCACAATGGAGTTTTGCTTTGTTAAGATACCATTGCCGTTTGTTTTGCTTTGCCTTTGTTACTGTTATTTTCAAATGAACAACTGTTCTCATGGCTTGACGATCAACGCCGTAGCCGCAGTCCAGACTCCACACGGCTTGCACTTGTTCATGCGGGGTGACGTCTGTGCCGCTGCTACTGCACCCCGGTCTTGATGTATCCCTATCTGATCAATGGTGGCTGAATATTGAGGCCGATCTGCTCATGCTAGACTTGCCCTTCTTTCTGCGGGGTGGTAGCAAGTTGATCCCCCATGCTGTCCGGCAAGGTCTCCGAGATGTATGGGGATACCCTAAGGTAGTAGTGGGGCAGCTCACTTGCAGGATTATGCAGTCTCCAGAAGCTCGCATATTTCGAAGGGTTCGGGATAATGCTGTGCCACGAGTCGGAAGTTAAGATGCATGATAAAGTCCAGCCCGACATGAGCACCCGGCCAAATAAAACCTTGAAAGGCATGGTCACTAACCTTAACCCACCCATCGTCCATGACCGGATTCCTGCACGCAGATCTCGGCTTGGTGACCTTCTCCCTACACGGACCCTGACTATGGCAATAGGCTTCATCGAGACACGCAGCACATCAGCCCACGCATTGCCAACTAGAGTAATACTTCTGGGTTCAGGAAGTGGATATCCAGCACTAGTAACTAGTAACTAGTAACTAGTAACCAGTACCTCATCCAAGTCTCATCAAACTCCCACCCACCAGTACCGAGTACGACACAAGACAAAACACAAACGTCAAAGCGCATCCACACCTCGGCCCGCACGCACCAAACCACATCCGGCGCCTCGGTGTTATAAACCCAACGGCGCACTCCGGCTTCACCCGGTTAACCTTCCAATTGGGAATGCTTGAGCGTACAGCGCTAGGACCGGGATGGCTCGGCCGTGGCGCAGGGGAGACTTGAGAGCCGCGGGATGACATCGTGCATAAGCCGGAGCACTCTGCTCCTGTTTCGTCTTCAGTGCTCCATGTCGTCTCGTATTGGACAATTGGCCTCGTGAGTAGAGTGTAACCCATTTTTTTCTCGAAGCGGCTAGACACAAGGGCTGGACACGGTGTAACGTTGTGGAATGAGTGTTTCGGGAGGTGGCCGCCGAATTGGTCTGGAGGCGGGAGGGGTTCACCCCCGCTATTGGTGGTGCTTATTTCTTGGGTTGCTTTGACTTTCGCGTCCTGAAGGGATTGGCATTTTGAAAATACGTGGGCTATACATTGTCAATACGGCTGAGGATTTGGAAATCCAAGTTGTTTCTTAGAAAGTGTCTCGTTTATGAGACGGAATGGTGTGTCAGTGGGACGTGGACGTGGATCCGGGCGGGGACTTGGCCGGTGTATGAGATGGGCGTGTTTGACACTTCTCTCGGGGATTCGGAATTCAAGTGGAAAGGCCTACGAGAAAATTGCGTATTGGATTGACCACTTTCGTAGTCGAGGATATAATTCATTCTTCGTATTCCCCAAAGGGTACTCAGGACACTAGGTATATTCGCTTTTGATAGATTTAAGCAGACAGGTTCTTGGCGCTCTCCTCGGGCCAGACGTCGTAGCCGAAGGTGTCCTTCATGTTGACGAAGCGGAAGTGGCGGCCCTCGGCAACCTTGTTCACAGCCTCGAAGTCCTCATCGGAGAGCTCGATGGTCTTGAAGTTGGACTCGATGCGCTTGGGGTTGGAGGACTTGGGCAGCACCACGTAGCCGCGGCGCAGACCCCAGGCAATCAGGACCTGGGCGAGAGTGTTGCCGCCCTTCTCGGCGATCTCGTTCAGGGTCTTGTTCTCGGAGACACGCTCACCGGTAGTGGGCACCTGGTTCTGCGAGCCCAGCGGCGAGTAGGCCTCGGGCATGATGTTCTTGGAGAAGCAGTAGTTGACCAGCTCGGTGTTGGGCAGGAAGGGGTGGATCTCGATCTGGTTGAGGTGAGGCTGCACCTTGGCGAACGTGGCCATCTTCTCAAGATGGGCGATGGTCCAGTTGGAGACACCGATGGCCCTGGCTTTGCCGTCTTCGTACAGCTTCTCCATCGCGCGCCATGTGGGCTCGTGGTTCTCGGTCAGGTCCTTAAGAATGACGTACTGCAGAATTCGTTAGCTTTCGAGCTCGGTGATGGACGTTCCCATCACGTACCTTGCCATCGGGACCAATCTTGGGCTTTTCCTGGCCGTCCTTCTCGGCGGCAATGGGCCAGTGCACCAGGAAGAGGTCAACGTAGTCGAGCTTCAGGCGCTTGAGAGAGTCATCGATCGACCAGAGGACATCATCGTAGCGGTGCAGGTGGTTCCACACCTTGGTGCAGACGAAGATGTCCTCACGCTTGACGGAGGGGTTCTCCTTGAGGAAGTCACGGATAGCATCACCGACCTCGTCCTCGTTCAAGTAGTACCAGGCACAGTCGAGGTGCCGGTAGCCGACCTTCAGGGCACACATGACGGCATTGTAGGTCTCGCCCTTGGCACCCTCGCTGGCGAAGGTGCCGAAGCCGACGGCGGGGATCTTGACCCCGTTGCTCAAAGTGAAGGTCTTTCCGTTGGACATGATGCTTGAACAGGATACTTTGGAAGGTATGTAGAGGAGAAGAAAGGAAAGGAAAGAGAAAAAGAGGGGTGTTAAACAACTCTTCAAGCGATGACGCTGTTGATGGTGGGCGGTGGGGTTTGGAGGGGTAGAAATGTACAGCTTGACTTTTCCCCTCTTACACTTTTCTACATCCTCAACCACCCGCCTTGCTGTGGCCCATCATAATCCCCGCGCCGATCACCTCAACTACCTGCCTTGGCCATTGGATAATCGGGTCCTCTATCTGCAGTACCAGTCGTGCCTGAAAACAGGTGCATCTCCAAAATTTCAGCCGTGTAATTTTCAAACTTCGCGATGACATCACGGCCCCCCGAAACAGCTCCGAGCGTTTGACCCGCCCGATCGTCATCGGCTCCATCAATCTCATGCCGTTCCACGGATGGATCGGCTTCGTCGCCAATAAGGAGTCCGCTTCGGGCGAGAGGCCTTTTTGCGGCCCACTCGGTGACCTGCGCTACTTCAAACCGGTCCATAATTGCTCCTACCAGCCCAATCACCGGCCGCTGATTGAGTCGGCCGCCGGAGAAGAGCACTCCATGTACCGTGTACACGAGATTACGCCAATGGGCTGCCACGAGGCAGGTACCCTATACCCCTTTTGGCATCCGTGTGGCATAGCGCTCCCGCTTCCTCCAGCCGCAGTGTCAGAGATCCTGTTGCGCAATTCTATGACGATAATTCCTAGGAATGGCGCCCTGGCGCCTACCGTGGGTGGGGCTTTATCCCCTCCTCCTCATGCAAACGAGTGACAAAATGTTACTTTCTTGTTTTGTCCAATTGAAGATCAGTTTAGCTGAAGCATGTACACATACTCCACCATCCTCGCCATCCTCGCCGTTCCTCCTATTTATTTATTGAATCTTCCCCTCTTTTATTTTCTCCAGATCTCCACTGTTTCTCATCCTCATCCCCACTGTTTCTCTCCCGCACTGGGTCCTGGTATACCTCGCCGGTGATCTTCCCTATCACACGAACACCTACGATTTGCTTCAATACTACCTTCTTTACTCTCTTTTCTCTTCTTCTCACACAATGACTCGCTCTGGCAATGCTACTCCTCAAGAGGCCACTCGCCCGAGTGTCTCTCGCGCCACCAGCAGTCATGCTCAGCAGCCTACTCGCCCGGGCATGTCTCGTACCGCCAGTGGTATGCTCATTCCGGGTGACGCTGGAAAGGTCGTTGAAGTCCCCGTGAGCGGAAGCTCTATCAGCGATGCTGCTGCACTAATGCACAACCTGAGTCTGTCACCCTCTACGAAGGAGCGCCGTAGCTCGCGCAACTCCTTTGGCACCTCTCTCCCCATCCCGCGCTCACCACGCCAATCTCGCCTGGCAGCGAAGCGTCCCGCTCTGTCCCAGGATATCCTGGCCTCCCAGGTGCAGGACATGTCCAAGGAAAAGGTCGACGCTGCTAAGAATATGGCTTTCGCCTTCGATATTGACGGTGTGCTGGCACACGGTACCGAGCCTATTGAGGAGGCCAGACAGGCTCTGAAGATGCTCAATGGAGATAATGAGTTGGGAATCAAGATCCCCTACATTCTGCTTACCAACGGTGGTGGCAAGACCGAGGAGGCTCGCTGCAAGCAGCTCTCGGAGATGCTGGAAGCCCCAATTTCCACCCAACAGTTCATCCAGTCACACACTCCCATGCAGGCCCTGTCAGAATACTATGAGACTGTTCTTGTCTGTGGTGGCGAAGGTTTCAAAGTTCGCGAGGTCGCTGAGACCTACGGCTTCAAGCATGTCGTGCATCCCAAGGACATCATGGCCTGGGACCCCACTATTTCCCCGTGGGGAACTTTCTCAGAAGAGGACCGTGCCGACGCTAAGCCCCGTGACTTCTCTAAGATGAAGTTTGATGCAATCCTGGTCTTTGCTGACTCCCGTGACTATGCCACCGATTTCCAAATCATCATTGACCTACTCCTCTCTGATAACGGCAAACTCCTGACCCGCTCAGAGGATCCCGAGAACAACGGCATCCCAATCTATTTCTCTCAGGGTGACTTTGTCTTCGCAACCGCCCACCAGGGACCTGCCCGTCTCACTCAGGGCGCCTTCCGTATTGCCATTGAGGCTCAATACAAGGCCGCGACCGGTGTCGAGCTCGAGCGTATCGTTTACGGCAAGCCTGAACGCGCTACCTACACATATGCCGACGAGGTGCTCAAGAACTGGATGGAGGAGATCCACAACGAGAACCGTCTGCCCAAGAATGTCTACATGATCGGTGACAACCCCCAGTCCGACATCGTCGGTGGTAACATGTATGGTTGGAACACCTGTCTGGTCCGAACTGGTGTGTTCCAGGGCAAGGAGGGCGAGAATGATGCCAACAACCCCGCCAACTTCGGTGTCTTCGACCACGTCATGGACGCTGTGAAGGCCGCCGTCCGCAAGGAGCTCGGCCAGGACTTCAAGTTCAAGTGGGACCCCAAGGTCAACCCTGTTCTCGACGGCGAGGGTACCTCTGCTGTCGAGTAAACATCACCCAAATTCATGAATTATGAGCCCCCGCTCCGTCACGCTTGGAAAGGATCTGTGGCGTTTCTGCGTTTCCGTTTCACTGCTAGACTTTGGTCTCGTTCTGCTTTGCCTTTTCCCATGATTTTGCTGGCTGAATAATGGGGTGGGCTTTGGAATTATGATATCCACCTTTCTCGGTTTCTATTCTATTTTCTATTCTTCGAAGCAGACTTTGATTCAATCGTCGCTTTTATCCTCTTTACAGCTAGACTGGCTTCTTCTCTTCTGGCCTTGTGTGCCTTTGCTGTGGACATAGTGTTCGCAGCGGTTTTTATTCTCGGATGTTAACTTACCTATACCAATACAATACTTTTTTATTATCAAATAATCTCTCATGTTATACACCAAAGAAATACAGTCGCACATTAGTTCTTTTCGATACGTAAGTCGCAACCGCAGCAGTGGAGAGGTGAGTCACTGATCGGCCTATATATATTCCTCGCTCAGCACACTCACATGTCCAGGCTATAAATCCGCCTGATATCTAGACATATAAGGCCTTCTTTGAATATGTCTCCCGCGGAATGCGTGATTAGGTAGGTGAGATGCCAACAGTAGAAACGCTCTAAGGATTCCGCAGGGATTTCGAGGCCGCCATGAAGAAGGGAAAAAACTCTAAGTTTCCCAAGGATGTAACTACAGCCCTTACACAGGTTTGAATTATCTATTCTTAACTAAAAAAAAAAGGTACAGTGACTAACATGGTCATGGTAATAGAAGCCAGGGATCATTGAGATAAACTGACATTTAGTAGCTGAGTGAATAGCAATAAATAAAAAGCAAGAATAGTGACAATGAGTGATATTAAAAGTGATATTAAAAGTGATATTAAAAGTGATATTTTAGTAAGGGTAATCTAATAAAAAGTGGTGGTACAGTCGCTTATAATCTGTTATATACTTTCCAAGGTTGTTGATTAGAGCTTATTAGTCTTTTTTGTGGCCTTGATTATGCCTCTGAGATATGGCCTTAGTTGTGTAACTAAGCCCAGGATAAGGAACAAAGATGCTTTCTTTAAGTGGTTCTTGGAAGCATAAGGCGCAAGCGTAACCACCTCCTGCATCATGAACGCAAGTGTGGCTGCGATATCTGTGTAACCGCCTGGCTTTCTGGTATCATAGACCTGCATAGCGTATTCCCCCTCTTGGTTGATCCGGATAAGTTCCCACTTTAGCCCATCTGACATCACTCCATAGACGACGGCCGAACGTCCTTTGGTACGGAGACGTTCTTGGTGAATACATCCTAAAATTAAATCATATTAGAATTTAGGTAAGAAGGAAAGAAAATCCGGAGACACTTACCCATATAGATGAGGGTCTGGGTGTCTAAAAGACCGGTGCGCTTTGCCTCCACCACGACTAGGTGGACGGCTTTCTCGGGCTTGCGGCGGTGGCCATACCAAAATGAGTAGTCACAGAGGCCGCGGAACTTTCGTTTCTCGCCGTCAACCATCACAATTTGTGACTCGAGTGTTGTCTCCGCTTGGATATTGAGTGGCCAGGTATCAACTCTCATACTGTAATCATCACCGGAGCCGTCTGAATCTACGAGTTTGTCCATCACAGCGAAAAGCACAATATTGATAATACATCTAGCCGCAGCCTCATTAGCTGCTGATCGGTGCATATATCTTTCCACGATCATAAGCGTGTCTCCTGTAAACCATTAGTTTTGCCTAGGATTATCTATCAGGATAGAACAGAACATACTGGCTGTCTCTGGTAGATCAAAACGACGTGGATTGTGTGGCGGCCACGGTTGGTCTTCTCGTGACTGGAGCGACTGGGCACGGAGGCCAAATGCATCTTCGACATCCCGGATGTCGATATACTTGTTTGCTGCGCACCATTCGAAGGTTTCCAGCACCGGTGGGTTCTTGGCGGCAATTGCCTGCAAACATGCGGCATTGAAAAGGGCCTCACCGGCTGCGGCCATCTCCTCCGGTTCGCCGTCCAGCTGCCCGACAGCTGCTCCGAGGTCGGCCCAGATTTTGGCAATCCGGGCGTCTCTCTTGATGTCCTTCTTGACATCAGCGGTGGGTGGAGCCGGCTTGGTGTCACCAGAGGCTGGACGTGGCTTGGCGCTAGCGGAGGATGGAGGTGGGGGCTTGGCATCAGCGGAAGGTGGAGTGTTTGGGGGGGGTTGGCGTCCATCTTGATGACGAACACACATGCACTAAGGCAACGGGCTTGGACTAGGAAAGAAAATTTAGGGGTTGAGGAAGACGGTTCATTTGCTGGGGGGGTAGAGAAGGGAGAAAGTGGTAGGTACAGGATGGGGCTTTTATGGTCACCATCGGCACTCACATCGCCGCCTCCCAATCCAGACTAGTTTATGCTATCTCGGCCAAGCCAAATCTATGACTGTACTTTTCGGACATACATTGATTATGTGTGAACTCGGCGTATCCTTATCGGTTACCAAGCGAAATGCTGTCAAGAAAGAATGATAACGATAAACGTGTTTTGTTTTTGGGAGATTTATAGCAAACTTCAGAGCCAACAATAGGGACGATACTAAGAACCCAAGATACGAGATTGATACCTGCGTGATACCCAGGCAACTACCACGGTCGAGGTCCAGACAACCATATTGTGGGCCTGATCAATGCACTATTCAGTATGCACTATATTGGTTGGTTTGGAGAAGCTGGAGACGTCTCTCGGCGACTTTAGAAGATGGGCATCACGGCAAGCGAGTCAGTCTACCTGTTGTGGTAGAAGGATTCACTCGTGCATATGAACACTACTCAGGAAGGGCGGCCTGGGTATGGAATGGTCAAAGCCTGCATCAACACCCGGGGGGATGGGAATATATTTTTCAAGCAGAAGGCACCCGCGGTTACTGGTTCTGGATGCACCCAGTTACGGGAGAGATGATACATGATAGATGATACGTGATACTGGAAATTGTTTTTAGGGCTTTATGATAGTATCGGGAACTTGCAGGTTGGCATGGTAACACAAACCGGAAGTTTGGCAAGGTAGTAAGCTAGTCTGGTTCAAAATCCTCAGTATCAATACTTAGTTGTTGCCCCTCAAGAAACTCTTTTTAAATGATCACTGATCTACTTCCCACCTGAACTATGGGCGACTTCGATGAGTCGCCGCCACCTCCCCTAGTAAGCTATCTATCTATCTGGCTCCTTTGGATATCTTCAGAATGCTAAAACTATTAGGAATTTCGTCTGGATGGCCGGCTTATCATTGCAAAAAAAGCTGAGTTACTGGATCCAGACCGGACTGTATATCGCTTGGAGATAGAACAACTACGATTCCTGACGATGATTCAACCATTCAGTACTCTTTGCCCTTAGATAAAAGCGCGTTGGCCGGAATTGTTTCTACTACCGACAGTCATCCTCAAAAAGACAAAACCTGGGTGGGAAAAGCAGTTTAGCAGAGAAAAGGAAGCCTATAAGCTCCTATAACAAATTCAAGGAACTGTCATTCTGAAATTCTACGGCGAAGCAATATATGACTCATCACCCGCACTTGTTCTATCAGCTTTCACTGGGACCACTTTACTTGAGCTTGCACGTGGGAATTTTCCTGAAAGCGAAGAGACAGCCCTCGAAGCAAAAATCTCCAAAGCGCTGCGGCCCTTGGTGTCGTACGCGGTCAGGTATAATGACGAAAGACTAGATAACTTTTTGCTGGCAGATGATGGGCATGTGAAGATTGTTGACCTTGAGCATGTTCATCTCAACTCCAAACATCTGGCAGGAAAGCTTCAATCATGCTACTGCTGGCTATCTCATGTATAGATTCACGATAGCCCGCGATCCGATGTCTCTGCCCCCTATGGATCCTAGGGCCTACAATCTTATGAGACTAGTCCCGATAACTCTATCATGATTATTTGTGAAGGAAGTTCTTGTGAAGGAAGTGTTTGTGAAGGGGAGCATTCGGAATGAGAGCCTCAAGCACCAGATTGTGAAAGAAAAGGACGGTTGAATGCAAGCCACGTGAGTACTTGTCGGAAGGCGGTGTGCTTCCGTTTGCCTGATTGGTCAGCTCCTGCAGTAGATAGTTCCAGTTCTCTCTCTCTAGCTTCTTTCCTTCTTCAAGACTTTCCATCTTTCAGAAGCTCTCTTCCTCGTCTAGTCATCATAGTCTTCCTAGACAGCTCTCGATAGTACTGTAAGCTGCTCGCCTCTACGTCTCATTAGGTTCTTTGGTTGGTCTCTCTAGCGGTGATAGGCATATAGTAATGGCTCATACGCCGAATCTAGCGAATCAAAGCTTCTTCCTGATAGGTTTCTAGAGCGTATCTAGTACCAATTCTAGCATTCCTAGGCCCTGTTTTCTTGTTAACGCGGTTGTGGAGCGTGCGCCTAGGAACACCAAATTCGTGTGCTAAACGCGTTATATTTGGATTCTTAACGCGTAATGTAGCTAGGCAGGCCTTAGCCATTCGATTTTCGTCAAAATTAGGCTTATTTAGATGGTAGTGTTGGGTAGGGTATTCAAAAAGGTAGTGGAAAGAGAAATTGGAAACTGGGGTGTGATTGGAAACTAGGGAGTGGCGCACCTACACCGGGAAGCGGTGTACTACCTATGCTTCCCACTGGATTGCTCTCTCCCCTTTTTTCATAAAGTCAGCCCAGGATGACTTTGGAGCCGCAGCTTTCTGGACGAAGGATTCAAGTCATTGGGGTTACGGGAGCAGGAAAGGTACGTTCAGTTATACTCCTACAGAAATGCCACATCACTGTATGTACTAATCTAATGCCGCACCCCTGATGCTAGAGTACTTTCGCACGGCGACTAGGCAAACAGCTTTCCATACCGGTATGCGAACTGGACTCTCTCTTCCACAAGTCTAGAGCCGGTGGTGCCCTATCAGAAGACGACGCCCGACGTAGCGTCCAGGCTCTGGTCGAGTCGAACGACGAGTGGATTCTTGACGGCAAGTCTGTTTTTGCGGTCCGCGTGAGGGATTACTGCTCAATTAAGGCACAGTCACTGGCTTCAGTTGAAGGACGTATCCTACAATATAGCGACAAACATCCTTTGTAAGATGAGATTCATCGTATGCGCGACTACTCATCTGCTGATTTGCTATCCTTGTTGCTTAGGGATTGATACGCCACTGCCATTGACACTATGACGTGTAATTACTCGCACTATCTGGGGTAATTCCTCTTCCACTTCCGACTATTCTGCAAAGGTCCGCTAATGACTAATTCGTACTGACTGTCGATTACAGAAGTGCTAACCATCCCCGGCGTTCTGCGAAGGGAGCTCTCAGGCGATAGCTTAATCGCAATGTCACTCAGAGTCCGAGCGAAGAAACACGCTAATTGGAGCAAGCGTGTCGAAACGGATTCTAGGTGGAAACGCTTAAGCGGCTGGTATGGCCGTGATAGCTTCCTGGTAAGCGTGAGAGATACGCTTCGATCATTCTGGGAACTCAATGACCTATGATACATTCAGTAGTCCGGATAATATACTTATTTGCAAGTAAATACAGAGAACTATGCAACTTTAAGACGTAGAAGAAGCCCTGAACGTAGTTATCGAACTTTGTAGTCCGAATCAGCAACGAGACACGACATGAGAGGTCACTTCTACTGAGAGTATTTAAGATTATTGCAAGAAGTCAGACGGTGACGGCGCACTCTACGAAGTAGGATCATCGCTCGAGGCTTAGGAAGACTTCATGTATCGCATAGACTGGAGCGCAAATAATTTAAGCTAGTAACGCTACAAGACCAGCAATCTAGATATCGTTCTCTTCCTTGCAGTAGAGCCCGCAATGTATCTTCCAGGCTTTCTTTCGGTCCATTATTATCGAGTACAACATCAGTGATCTCTTTAACGCGCTCAACACTTCGCTCCTTTTTTCAGTGTCTTTCTGTTCCAATCGAAGCCTTGGTCGGGCACTTCTCTCCAACCGTAGCTCTTCGTTTGTCTCAATGTAGATGATCTGCAGGAGGGATAGAGGTGTGATTGAATCGTACCGATATACGCTCTCGGTTGTGAGTGTCGATAGGTACCAATGGTAGCGACTAAAAGCATCCAGCCCTTTTAGTAAAGCTGCAGCTCGTCGCTCTCCGGACAGCGAATAGATGTCATGTCCTAACTCATTGCTCGCTCCATCAAGAAAGTATAACATCTTTAGTCGTGCTCCGCTCCTGCATATGCCCTGTGGATCATGTCGGCGGCTGTGCTCTTGCCACACTCCGAAAGTCCTGCTATCGCGTAGATGGTCTTGATCCTCTCGAAGGTCGGCTTCAGTAGATCGGGCAGAATCATTAAGCTGCTCAAGTAGCCACGTATGACATCCTGAGTTTGACAATGTGAATGCCGACCTGGCTCAACGCAGATCAAATCGTATTGGCCTGCCAATTCCTGCATTCTGAGCGCTCGACGGAGCATCGCTTGATAGCGTTCATGATCTCGACCCATGAGGCTGCTCTTCCCGTAATGAGGCGTCTTCACTGCGTCACCGAGGTCTGAGTGATATTTGATAAGAATCATATGATGTTCCCTTGGTATTGTGTCTCCAGTACGCGACAACTTTCGTCATTGAAAGACTGAATTCAAACTGGTAGTCAATTGAAGCCTCCCCTAACTAACCAGTAGCAATCATAGCCATTAAATGACCACTTTCAACGCATCTGAATGTCCCATCGCGAGCCACGGCTGGATATATTAAAATATATCCTTCCTCTTCCACTTGCTACCTCTGCAAACACGTCGCTCCATCCTTCTCAGTCGGATTCAGAATCGTCTTCTTGGTGGGGGGGGGGGGGGGGGGGGGGAAAAAAAAAAAAAAAAGAAAGGCAAAAAAAAAAAAATCAGTATAAAGCACGGAGGGGATTTTTTGTGTAAAGTGGGGGCCTCGGGGGCGAACACATGGAAGCACGAGCCCACACCCCCGCAGGGAGAGAGTGATTTGGGGAGTCGCACACTCACACTCACCGCCAGGGTGGGGCAGTTTGGCA